>CM062818.1:1150384138-1150685114 GCA_031772625.1 Pinus tabuliformis | reverse complement strand
TTGTTGCCATCAAGTCAAAAGGGGGAGATTGTTGGCATTACGATGTATGTATTGTACTTGTATGATGTATGTGTTGTACTTGATGGAAACCCTCTTATAGTAGAACAACTCACTTGTATAGAAGATATATAAGATGCGACAAAATGCATGACAATAGTGTTTATAGATGTGACGAAACGCAGAGCAACTTCAAGGAATCAGTTTAGAAGGCAACTCACTCAGACGAAAGATCATAGTATACCAGGTTAAAAACATAGAGTTACAAATCATACTGCATAGAATGAAGAAAGAGAGGTATATGCAGGCTCACCATTGGCCAAGCTACGTATACACATAGGTTCAATATATACGAGTCGCATATATGTACACACACACTTTCATAAAAGGAAAAGCGCATATACCTTGGAAAACTAAGTTTTTGGTCTAAAATATTTCGTCCATGGTATTTTGGTCCATGGTATTGGTCCATGGTATTTGGTGTGAGGTATTGACCCTAGGTATTTGATCCAAGGTATTGGTCCTAAGTGGTTTTGGTCAATGGTATTGAGAAAGGCCTAAAACTATAAAAGGAGGAGAAGATTATTAGGCCAAGACACACAAACATTGAATATCTATGAAGTGTGAGATCTAGTATGTAGGCTATTGGGTTATGGTGCATTGCTAGATCTAAACCAAGGAGGAACCTTAGCATTTGATGAAAGATAAGATCTAATGATGTATCAGGATCTCAAGGCTTGAAGCGAATTATCTTTATGTGATTTGATCATGTATTTGAATAATTGGCGCATGTTGTAGTCTATAAATATGATGATCTGGGTATTACTAAAGTCTGGAATAGTTGTAATGTTTAAACCATCATTTACAGATTTGTACGCAAGTTAACTTTAGAAAATAAGCATATACATTCTAGTTCGCCTTGAGGAAAGAACTTGTGCATGCAGGTTTGACACATGGAAGTAGCGTATACCTTATAAAATATGTTTTAGTTGCTTCTGTTTGTTGTTGCAGCATTCTGGGTTCTGGTTACCATATTCTGGTGACAATATTCTAAATTATCAGATTAATGAGTTGTAAAAGTGATTGACTGATTCAGTTGTGGTTGGTTTAAATGGTGATTGATTGATGCAGATATCTTTGATGTGTTATTGTTGATGGATCTAGTCTAAACATTTATGAAATGCGGTCCTTGGAAGCAAAAGGAGAAGGTTGTGGCCCTCTATAGGTTGGTGCCTATGTACTAGTAAACACATCAGCTAGTACAAGAGAAAAGGGGTTGTAGCTCCCTTCCAGTAGAAGCTAGAGAATGAGAGAAGGCTGTAGCCTTTTGCAGATAGATGCATGTGCGCTTGTATAATACTGCACCAGTACAAAAACTGTAAACATAATTTTCTTATTAAAAGAAGTCAAAGACGATTACAACAGGTGCTTTTCACCCAGATTGGGTTTCCACCTTATATCTTGGTGTTCATGTGTGTTGCTTATGTGTGATGCTTTAATATGTTTTTACTGCACTGTTTAATGAATTCCTGATATACTGATTAGAGTTCAATACAAGATAATGTGGGTAAATCAAAATATCTCTGCATATACATTGGTTGCATTAAGTATAGTCGCGTATACACACTAGTTCACTAAGATAAAGTAGCGTATACAAATCAATTTTGAAAATTAAATTATTGATCTAATAATATTGATTCAACCCCCCTCTCAATATTATTTCCAACACTAGCATCCCAACAAAGTACCACATCTCCAATTTTGAAATCATCTTCCTATGTTTTATGGTCATAGTTCTTCTTTATTCTCTCATGAAGCTTGGAGGTGTTATGAAATACCTCTTCTCGTGTTTGATTTGAGTGAATCATTTCATTGATCTGGTACTGAATATCATTCTCTTCATTTCCTTCTTCTTGTAACAATATGATGACCAGGACTGCTAATGATGTAGGAAAAACAATATCTACTCCTTATACAATATGAAAAGGAGAAAGCCCAAGGGATTTCTTACTACTCACCCAATCTGCCCACAATGCATTGATCAGCTTCTTTTGCCAATTCATTTCGTTGGCCTCCAACAATTTCTTGATGATGTTGATTAAGGACTTATTGGAGGACTCTGCCAAACCATTTCCTTGTTGATAGTATGTTGTAGATTGTTCGAACTTTATGTTGTACTTGTCACAAAATTTAGTCATCTTTTTCGACTTGAATGCTACTATGTTGGCTGTGATAATCTTATTAGGACAACCAAAATGGGACAAGATATTAGTCTCAAAAAACTGAATGATAACTAAATCAGTTGCTTTCTTGGTTGGTATCGCTTTGATCCACATTGTAAAGAAGTTCATAGTTGTCAATATCCACTTGTGTTGTGCAGATGATGATGGATTGATCTCACCTATGAAGTGTAGGCCCCACTACTGAAAAGGTGCATTCAATTATATTGGTTGTAGAGGCAAAGGAAGAATCTTTCTTCTACCTTGGAAAACTTGACACTCATGACAACTGATCATTGCCTTGTAGATATCTTCAAAAAGTCATTTCCAATACAAGTGGCCCCCACAATCTCCTTTGTAGAAGTCATTTATTACCTCTTTTTACTCATCTTCAATCAAACAGTTTAGCAACACCCCTCGAGGATCTTTCCAATAAAGTTCATTGTCCATGATACAATATTTGGAAACCTTCAACTTTAATGACCTGGTCTTAGCCTTAGATATCCCTTGAGGAGGAATTAGATGCTCAAGTACATCAATAATATCAGAATATCATGAATATGAGAGAAACATTTCAGATACCTGAATGAGATCCACTTCTTCTTCATTGTCGGATAATGCTGCTATGAGGTTGATGCCTAGAGCATGCAGACTTGACTTGACAATGAGTTTGGTTAAGCCTTGACCTCTAATCAGCTTTGTAGGCTTGATCTCAAGATCATATTCTAATAGTGTTGCTATCCATCTACCTCTTCTACCTTCCAGCTCATTCTGCATGAGGACTTGTTTTACCACTACATTAGGCACATAAGCAAGAGTATGTGAATGTAAAATGTAAACTCTAAAATATTTGATCGCCTTTACCAAATCCAAGGCCTGTTTCTCAATGGATTTATACTTAATGGCTGCATCCTTGATGTTGCAACTAGAAAATGCTATTGGTAGCTGGGTCTTAACCCTTTTTTGCATTAGTAGTGTTTCTATAGTATGCCTATAAGAAAAATTAAAATATGATAAAATCATCAGTGTAATCAAAACTAATCAAAATAGGGGTAGTGGCTAAGGCAATCTTCACCGCATGAAAAGACTTGTAGGCTTCTTCAGACCATTTCACCTCATTATCCCTTTTTAACATATTGGTCACTTCTCTAAGATGTTTAGCAAAATTAGGAATAAATATGTGTAAGAAATTCATCCTAGCATTGAATGCTTCGATTTTCTTTTTGCTATGAGGGAAATCAATTTACTAAATGGCTTCTATTCATGAAGGATCAATCTTGTTACCATCTTTTGAAATTATGTGGTCCGAGAATTTTACCTTCCTCCATAGCAAATAGACATTTCTTTGGATTGAGAGAGATCCCAAACTTCCTACCCTTCTAAAAAATGACTCTTAAATGATGTGAGTTCTCATCATCTGAATGTGAAGGCATAATTACATCATCTATGCATACAACCAAGAAAGCATCTTTGTCATCTAAAAAGGTTGTGTCCATGGCATGGTGAAAAGTGGCCCATGCATTTTTTAGACCAAATGGCATATTTACATATTTGAATGTGCCCCAAGGTGTGGTGAATTTTGTCTCGTCCTGATCATCTTCATGCACAAAAACTTGATTGTAACTGGACTAGCCACCCAAAAGTGACAGCCGAGAAGTGCCCACAACTCTCTGAAGGATATGGTCCAATTTTGGAAGTGGGTAATTATCTTTTAGAGACACTTTGTTCAAAATTATGAAGTTTGCACAGAGCCTAATCTCCCTAGTCTTCTTTCTCGTCAGGACTAGATTCGATATCCACTCTAAAATATGATAGGAACAATGATGCCCACCTTGTGAAGTCTATTAGTTTATTTCTCTATGGAAGGAAACAACCTTTGGTTAATGCTTCTTGGGTTTTTTCTGAAGGATTTTTGATCGGGCTCGATTGGGATGGTATGCTGAATTATTTTCTTATCATACTCCTTAAAATTTGCATAATCCACATTTCTCTATTGTTTCATTCACGGATGGTGAGATTGATATTCACCTTTAACTTGATCAATTACAAGTTATGAATCACCTTACACGGAAATTATTCGTGCCCTTAACCTCTTCAAGATCTTAAAACCTATGATCAGCGCTTTGTACTCCACCTCATTGTTAGTGCAATCAAAGACTAACTTGTATGAGCAAATACTAACATGCTGAGGGAGATTACCTTGCTGATTATGATGACGGATTCAAATAAAAATGCCAATACCTACTCCGTGTTTCCCAAGGGCACCATCAAAGTCCATGGTCCAAAGGTCGATTTCCTCTTTTAAGAGTTGTACATATTTTTTCTGTTTTGGGTCAATTTTTTGAACTTTCATTTCAGACTCTTCTAAAGTTTCCATTACCTTCTCAGATGGTTGATCTGAACCTTTTTGTGCCTTGTCTGATGGTTGTTCAAATGAAATTGGTAGCTCTTATTTTTCTTGATCTAAAATGTCTTTGTAAAATTGAAAATCTCGCATACATATTTAATTTGTACTAGCTGACTATCTACATCATTCAGTCCACTATAACTATACAAAATAAAAGACTCCAAATCTATATGTACAACATTTATAGGATGTTTATTAGGCTTATCCTTGATAGTTATCATGAACTTCAATTTTTTTTTGGTAGCATAGGATAAGTCTAACTACAGTGTGCCTCTTAATTTAGCTTCCCAGGATCTGGACAATAACATACCAAACTGTGGTGGTATATCAGCTACCACCACATCCATTAAAACATTCTTAACAGGGATTTGATCCAAGGATACTACCAAATCTTTGATTAGGCCAAGAAAATGAACCTTACCGGAGTAAAAAAAATACAAGTCATGGTACTCATGAGTTATATCTAGACCCAACTGTTCCGTGATGGCTTTTGGAATTAAATTATGAGAGGATCATGAGTCAAGCATGGAGTTGTGAAGAATGAATTGGTGAATTCTCACACTGAGATAAAATGGAGGAACATCACTATCTCCTAAGTGACCATCTACAGACGGACCAAAAATATATTCAGACTGGTCATCTTCAATGTTAACCATGTCAGACATAGGATCAACTTTGAGTATTTTAACTATATTAGACTTGTGATGGCTATTTTTTCCTAGTTCAATAAGAGAGATTGACACTTTCAACTTTGAAATTTGAGTTTATAAAATGAAAGAACTAGATTTATCTAACTCTTTTTGTACATTGTCTCTTCTCTCAGGAAGATCTATTGGTTTCTGATCCTTCTTTTGATTGTCATGACCTTTATTTGGACTACTAGTAGATGGTTGTTTTGTTCTGCTTTGATCAGTTGCTTCCAGCTCTTTACCTTTTCCTTGACTTCCTTGAATATTTGATTTCTGTTGAGTATCTTTATGCTTTGATGTCCTCTTCTGAATAGGAGTGATTGGGACATTTCTATTCCTCAAAGAATATTGCTTCTTCTGAGAACTGAGTGCATTCAAATACCCTCTTTGATAATCATTGGTTTGGGTTTCCAATGCATTTTGGCTTGCGAGTATGTAATCCTCATCATTAGGGTCCTCAACCTTCTCGACATACTTCTCACCCTCAGTGAAGAAAATGGGATGCTGATCATCCCTAAAGAAGTGATTTTCCTCAAAAATTAGGTATATTTCATCATCATATTCTCCTTTAGAATAATTCTTCTACAAGGGTGTTTGAATTGGTTGTTGAGACATCGATGCTTCAGAAGATTTCTGCTATCTTTGTTTTATCCTATAATGCGGTTGTTGCTAATTTCTAAAGTTAGGATTTCTAATTTGAGGCTCTTGAGATCTATCTACATTTATCATCTAGTAAACCATTCTCTCCATGGTCCTGATCAGTGCATCTAATGTAAGATTGGTGGAAGAAGATGGTTCTTCTTTGATGGTCACTCTCTTTTTCAATTTCTCATGCTTCAATTGAGATTTCTTAATCACCAAGTTTTGCTCCACACTGACCGCATTGTTATTGTTATAGCTCCAAATCTCACTCTTATGGTTTGTGATGCTGCACTTATGGCCTAGGGCAACCCCTCCTTCCAGACCTGGTCCAAAAATTTAAAAAACAGTGTTTTATTCCCTATACGCGACTTTGCCCTGTGTTAAACGCGTGTACATGCGGGTTGGGTATGACAGACCCGCGTGTACACGGTTAACACATGGCAAAGTCGCGTATAGGGAATAAAACACTGTTTTTTAAATTTTTGGACCAGGTCTGAAGGAGGGGTTGCCCTAGGCCATAAGTGCAGCATCACAAACCATAAGAGTGAGATTTGGAGCTATAACAAGCCTCATGGGTTGAATCCATGAGAGAACGAGAAGCTCCAAGAAAGGCTGAACTGATAGGTAGAGTATAGGGTGGTCAAAGTGACTCATCCCTAACTTAAGCAAACTGATTCATTACAAGTCATGTAGGCCATTTGAATAACGTATTTACCTTAGATAACAATAAGAAAAAAAAATTACACCATCTTCGTCAATTACATCAGTAAAAAATCAATTTCCCATAGGTGAAAGTCAATTTGGAGAGAAACAATGAAAATTGGAGAAGACTATCAAACGTGCCCTCCCTTTGTCAAACACACCCTCATATTGTCGAATGCGCCCTCTAGCTTTAGGGTTGCATGTGTGTGCCTTCCCAACGTCAAAATTTGCTCTAACATAGCTCGTTGAAAAGCCCATCGAGTCTAGTTTCCAAATATGCATTTACTTTTCAATTTGGAGGTCATTTTCACTGTAAAAATCTCAATCTCGCAAGATTGGTAGATGTGCAGTGCCCAGGCCAAAGAAAGGGCAAAAACATGGTTTTTTGCTGGTTTTTTACCCTTTTGGCTTACCCGTTTTCCTCCAAATGCTTAGAAAATGGATAGGGTGCATGTCCTCATCACACTAAAACTAAAAATGCTGGCCTTTTTTCCATCAGATTCATTAAAAAGGAGCGCAACACCCTAGGTGTTGTGCGTTTGACATTTTTACTCTGTTGAAAATTCTTTAAGAAACATAGTAAATCATAACTAGAAAAATTTGTTGAAAAACTATCAAAATTGGTAAGCTGATGGTTGATTATATGTTTGAGGCATGGAGTGATGCCTCAGCAAGAATATCTAGCCTTCTTTTCTCCTCTTGCTTGGTCAAGGCTTCATTTTTTGCATGAGCTCCTTTGAGCTTGGCTCTTGCAATTTTTTTTCTCATGGAATAGTACTGAGCGATCCTTCTCTAAATATCAATGTCCCTTATGGCCTTGTCTAATAGGCCCTCAAGATGCGTTTTTACCCTCTCGAGTCAATGTTCCCAGTTCTCATCCACCAATTTGGCAAATTGGTCATTTAGGGTGAGCTCATTGGCTAATTTTGTCTCATTTTGCCTTTCTAGATCAAAAGCTCTCTTTAGGCCTCTAGTCCTTGGCCTTCTTCTTGGCACTTGTTCATCTATGTTCAAAATATTATACGTATGCCTCATCAAGTAAGGCCTTAGCCTTCTCAACATCTCTCTTTGTTTTGATGAGCTGAATCTCCATGAGCTCATTTTTTACCTCAAATTGCTTGGTCTCCTACTCATAGTATGAGATAATGTATTTGGATCTTTGCAAGTTGACCTGGAGCTATCTTATGAGGGCATTCTTCTCCTTGATGACAATGGATGTGATCCAACTGTCATCATGTTCATTTGGATCAACTAACTAAAAATCACGCTCTGTCTCATGGAGCTCTTCCTCCTGTTGTTGGATCTCTGTCTCTATAACCTTTTCCTTACCCTTTTGTACCTTCTTTGTCGATGAAGAAGGCAAGGCCCCTTCCACAATCTATGGGGCAAACACTTGGCTATGCCCTCTCTGATAGGTATGTGTCAAGGTACTTAGACCAACCCAATTAGGCTTGTTGCTCTCACAATGCTCATTGTGTTCTTGGTCACTGCCTCCATCTCTACCAGGTGAATGAATAGGCTTATGAGATGGTGATGATGAAGGTGATGGTGTGGCTGAATCATCAGAGGAGGACGGGTTATGCATGGGATGAGGTCGAGGAATAGATGCAGATCGATGAGAAGATGAAGGTGCTTCTTGGCCATGCTGAATGGGTGGTACTGTGAAAATCTCATTGGATATGAAAGTGTCCCATGCAATGTTAAGCTAATCAAGGTGGTGAAGGACTATCATCTTGATGATGGAGTGGTGAAATATGCTTTGCATTTGATGATCATAACATTTCCTTTAAGCAATGAATGGCATCTTGTCAATGTCCAGGTAAATATAGTAGGGCATATTGAGCATTTTGACTCGTGTAAATTGCATGTGTAGCAGAATATGATAGTAATATAGCCTAGAAAACATACCCTCACATGTGAAGTACTTCATAATGGTTTTCGTCATGGAAATATATCTGTCTAAAAGGTAAGAGGAGGGAAAATCATCTTTCTCTCATTCTTATATGTTGGTTTAACGTATGGCTCATAATAAAAATGCTACATTTCTCCTTGTTTAAAAAATTTTTCCCCAACATTTGGGATCCTAGAGGCTTCTAATATGATAGCAGGAGATATAGTGAAGGTGACACAAGAAAGGGTTATGTGTCTATCATGGAGGTCGGTTATGAATAATCTGGTCAGCACAAGAAGATTCTCGATCCTTTCCACTTTCCTACAAAACTCAAAACAGCCCATATGTTTAAAGCTTGTCATAGTGATGGGAGATGACAAGAGTTCTCTGGTGTTGGTTGGCTCATGTCTAATGATTCTCTCTCCTTTCTTAGATAGTCTCCTCTCCTATATGTCTTTCTCACTCTAACCTCTGTTTTCTTCTTCAGCCATGGGTTATTGGAGTCGAACCCTATGGAAATGATGAAAGAGAATATAGGTGTTGGGAGTATGGAAGGATGTGAGGAAATTGAAGAGATGGAAATGGGGAGGTGACAGGCGTAGTTATGAAATATAGAAACTGTATCCATGAATGGATCCATGCTTCGGGTTGTTTATGCTTTGAGGCAAGTTCACTATTTGTGAAAATCTGATATAACCAAACCTTGAAAGATAAATTATTCAAAAGCTAAAGAAAATACATCTTATAACTCTAATTCAATCAGCTCAAAAAGAGAAAAAACATTGAAAGGGTTCTTGACCTCAAGAAGTCCACCTTCACCTCAATTATTACTTAATGAATTAGAGATTGAAACCAAAATCTCAAGATGCATAAATTATAAATGAAAGAAGCTCTTAACTTAAGAGACACATAAGACATTCCATCATAATTCATTCATCTCAATATCTAAATCTAAATGGAAATAAAACTGCTTGCATGTAAATAAAAGAAACTAGTTTTGATTCATCATTTAGTAGAAGGGATGCCCAACTTGAACATTTGTTTTCCAACTCAATAAAGTGATGAATAAACTATTAACAAATGAAATCAATCACTATGCATAAACCATAAAGCAATCTGAAATAAGGCTTTGAAAAACTAATGCTACAATCAACCAAATTGCAATGAAATAAAACTAGTTTAACATGGAAGTGTACTTAGCTTGGAGTGGGGGCCCTCCACCCTTGCCTTGCACACTTTGAAATATGATATCAGAAGCTTAGATCAGTCACACATCCATAACATTGAGCAGCAAAATGAGAATAGCACAATTCTTCAAATTAAGTCTTCAAACCAAAAGTATTACAGCATAAAAGTATAATAAGTCCATGTATGAGCCATCAAAGTTGTGGCTCTTAAATAAGGAGTCTCATGAAGCAAACTGATCTACATTCACTCTAACAAACCCAGCTACTCTAATCCATCTATCAAAGTTGAATTCACTACCCTCATCCCAAGAAATATGACCAATATCATGGAATCTCAAAACTACCCTATTTAGATGGGATTTCTGGATGACTAGTCATGATTGACTAGCTCCAAATAGGCATAATAAAGCTCATTCTGTTGGAACCAAGCATAGGTGGCTTGGTCCTAGTTCCCAAGCTTTCCGTTCATGTATCCCATTCGTGCTGAAGTGGCCTGCATCCATATCAACCATGAAGTGATTACGGGAATTTCTGAAATTGCCAAAATTGCACTTAAAATCAAACTTTTATAAAAACTTTAGAAATTGACAAATTAAAGCTAAATACCTGATTGGACATCAAATATTCATTAAAATGGAATGAATGGAGTGAAAATGGATGATAAATAGATGGTTAGGTAAGTTTCTTAAAGCAAAATAAGATCAAAACTAAGGCCCAACAACCTCCATAGTGGTGTCGGTCATCTCTGCTATCTTTTCTTTCTCTTGTGTCATTTTCTCCATCTCTGCTTGCATTTTCCTAATTTTGAGATTGCTCTATTATTAAATTCATCATTTCGACCTTCTGATTCTCTGCTTCCTCTATATTTTTGTCAGTAGATCATGTGTAGTGGACATTTTGAGTTGCTTCTTCAAAGCAACTATATCTAGCTCCTTTTTCTTAATTATCTCTTATCCTACTTTTACATCTAACCGATCATACCAAATTCTCACTACTATGTCTTCCAAATACTTAATTCTATTTTCCTTTGACTGGGATGATATCTTTTCCATATTTAGTTGAGATTGCGCATTTGACAAGGCCACCTGAATTTTAAACAAACTCATGGAAGTACTGGTTAGAGTAGAGGAAATCATTTCACTTGTTTTCTCTTGCATCTGATCAATAGGATGAATGTTCTTGAAATCAAACACAAAAGAGGTCTATTTTTAATCAGCTGGAGTTTTAGGTTTTGCTATCTGTGCTTCCAAGAATGCCATATGCATTTTGCCTTTTTTTTGAATCAGAGGCTGAGACAAGCCTGCCTTGAGAATTTGCACTCTGTTTCCAAAATTGAGCATAAGTGCTCTTTTTCAATATCTCATTCCTGAGTTTAATCTCCCTGAAAGTGTTAAAGGTATTCTCCTCCTTTTCTCTATCTACATTGGTATATGTGGAAACTGGAAGAGACTGTTGTCTTTCTGAAATTGGAGTGGTAGGAATAGATTGAACTCCTGTTCGGGATGAATCTGGAATACCACTGAGATTGATGACTATTGGTCATGGTGATTCCTTTCCTATGTGAATATGCATTCTGGCCATTTTCCTAAATTTTAATTTGAATTCTTTCATAGAACTATCAGTCCTTGGTGAATGATCTTCTCTTCGCCTTCTCCTAGTTGCTCCCTCTTCTTGTTGCTTGCCTTTGTCTAATTTATATTTTTTCTCTGTCTTTCCTATTGTCTTGGGATCTGCACATTTAAAGAAGAAATTACTGGTTCCTTAGCCTCTTGTAGTGTATCAGGCATCCACTCCATCTGGTTCATAAATTTCTCTATCTCAAGCCTTTAAGTGTGAATGTAGGGTATTGAATTGTTCTCTACCATTTTGTTGTATATGATTCCCCCTAGGTCATTGGTCCAATTAAAATTGTGAGTGAATTTCATTTCCTTAAATCTCTTGTCCACCTCTTCACCTGCTGCCTTGTTGTTGCAAATGAAAGGACCAATCTGAGATTTGATCCTAAATTGTGATTTCTTTCTTGCTGCTACAAAATTTATTTCATGTGCATTGATCATTTGTGTGATATATTCAAGTGAAAATATCCTCATGGGGAGGAACTTTGGCAGCCTGTAACAGGCCAACTCATATTGATATACTCTTAATTCAATATAATTTTGGCATAAGTACCACTCTCCTGTTCTTGCATGATCTATCAACTGTATGATCCTTTTAATTTCCTCACTGATTCTAGGTTCTGCAGTCCCACTGAGGAGGCTCATAGCTCGATGAACAAAAATTTCCACAAATGTATTATAGCTGAAGTGCCTTTGATACTTCATCACTAAGGTGGTCGAGAAAATAACAAATTGGGCTATACCTTCTTCATTCAACTTGGTTGTTGTAAACTAAGACCTGTTTGCCTGAACGTAAACAAACATATATACCAGAACTGAGGAGTACTGAAACACTTCCTCTGTAATGAAATTTACAAATTTCTCATGGATGGCATCTCCTAGAAATTGAACGAAATTGAATAGGACAAAGGGCATTGATTATGTTGATAATATGGATAGGAAATCTATAATAGCTTCATCAGGCCACTGATCTAAATAATATTCTAATAAATAAGACAGAGCAATGGCTATGTGTCTAGTTCTATTAGGAAAAATAGAGGATGAATAAGGAGGAGTCTTTTTTGGCATTGGGGTTTGCTCAGTCATAAAGAGTTCTAAGGTTTTGGCTCTTTTTGTAAATTCTAGCCTCTCATACATCTCACTGAGGATCTCATGGGAAAATGGAGTGGTTCCTTCAATGATACGACATGCATCATCTGCATAATACACCTGGAATCAATGCTAAACAATATGTGTCCTATTGGGGCCATCACTGCCCTTTTCTGTGGATTATAGCATGAGTGGCATTTTCTGATTAGTTGTGGGCAACTATGGGTTTCTGGAAAGATATAAAAAGGAAAATTGGTATCCCAGAGCCTTATGTCATCTACTTCATCAACACATTTATCCTCCCACCAATAGTAGATGTCAAATAAATTAATCTCTGAGAGTGTCTCATGTATTTTCAAATATCTGTCTGCAAGGGGTATGTTATCCAAATCCAGTGGTGGGTGCACCAATGGATTAAACACCTCCTGTTCTTTCTTGTTTGGTTGCATGGCTATCTTCTGCAAAAAACCTTTAAACCTGAACTGTTTCGAATCTGTAGTTGAACTACAATAGAAAGGGTTAAGAAGAATTGGGAATTCAGTGAGGGAGAAAGAAAATGAATGAATGGGAAATGGGATTCGAGAAGGGGAATGCTTGATAATTGAAGAAAAATTTGGTTTTCTTCAATTGTACTACTGCTTAAGTGTGCTTGTTACTTTCTTTGTGTATGCCAGTATGAATTTTGAATCGCACCTGTAAGTAAATAGAGCATGATAAAATTTTTAAATGGCGTGAAATGGTGCTTTTGTAGTTTTACTGTGTTCCCGTTCGATTGACGTGAAGAGGCACATGTCCATTGGCTAACGGTCCCGCCAATTGAATGCCCAATGATGGGAATGGAGGTGATAGGCAGATGGGACAAAATGGTTTCGTGAGCTAGAAGGCTTGGTGAATGGTCACAATGGGAATGGGGGAGGTGGTTTAGTGAAGGCAGAAACCACTTTTCGTGGGGCTCTTGGAGTAGGGGGAGTGTGAAATCCTGACAACATGACATGTCATGATTTGAAACCATAAATTTTGGACGCACCAACCCCTGGCATTAACGTTCGGAGGGTCCAGGGGGGCTGGAAAGTGATATGGGTTGTCAGATCATATTTTGGGTGTGGAGATTCGATGAGAGGTGAGGGGTGGATTATGTTTGATGAGATGGGTACGTGAGTGGTGGGGTAGGAAAATTAATACGGGGTAGAATATTGAATATGGGGTACAGAATAAGGTTAGGGACAATAACATAATACCCCTTTCCCTTTTTAATTTCCTTTCCTCACATTAGGAAAAGAAACATTGAGATATGTCATCAAACCTTAAAGAACTTTTCATTTCTTTTTCCCATTTTAATTTTTCTCAACCTACCTACCCTTATATTTTTAATCTAGCATTTTTTATTTATTTATGCATTTGTAGGGTGCATTTGAATTTGCAAATATTTTCACATTTTATTTCTAACCTACTCTATCACTTATTTCTCCAATTGGTCCATATTGAACAGTTGAACCAGTTCCATTTCTACCTAACTATTGGTTTTCCAAGCTTAAACTATTTAGCAAATCTTTATTTTCTACTCCATCAAGGGAAATCAAAATTTTTTCAATCATGCTTAGACTGTATGAATTGAACAACATTTGGGGTTTTCTTTTCATCTTATTTTTTTCTCTTTTGTTCTTTTTCTATTCCTTTTTTTTATATAAACTCTTTTCATTTTTTTTTGTGAAAACAATTCAATATTGAACTCTATGAATAATATGAAAACTGCCAAATATGAGATACTCAATCACCTTGATATCCTATAAATTATAGGACCCTAACAATGGCTCCAGCTATGGATGGCACTTCTTAGTTTGAAGTGTCAAGAACACATGACCAGTTGTCTTGATTCCTCAATGTCTACATTGTCTTCAATTTGATTTCTTTTTGTCAAATGAGTTAATCAACTAAAAACCTAAAATAATGTGATATTTACAATGGAGTGAAAAGATCTGTGTGTTCATGAAAAGTAATGCTTCAGCATCCTAACATAAACAGGACCTCATGGAAATTCTGTTCCATCTAATTATTTGAGGAAAAATACATTATTCCCCCTAAGAGCATAAATAATATATGGACCCTTCCCAATATTTTCAAATTTTCCATGCTTTCCTTTATCTTCTCTTCTTGAATGCCATTTAGCACTTTGTCTCCCAGGTTGAAATAATCTACTTTGGTTCTTTTTAAAAAAAAATTCTTTATGTTTTCCTGGATGACTTGACTTCTATTATATACCTCTTCCTTGGACTACTACAATTGAATTTTCTGATTTATCCTTCTCTTTATATTATTTACTTCACTTTGTACCTCCTGAATGATATTTATGACTGGCACTTACATGGAAGAAGGAAAAACTGCATCTATTCTATAATCCAGTTGAAATGGGGACATGCCAATGGATTTCTTTGTAGTCAATCTGTCAGCCCATAATGCATAGATCAATTTCTTATGCCATGACTTCTTATTGTCCTCCAATCTCTTCTTAATAATGTTTACCAAACTTTTGTTTGAGGATTCAACCAACCCATTACCTTGAGGGTAATAAGCTGTTGAATGACCCAAATAGATATGGTACTTGTGGCAAAAATCCACCATCTTCTTTGATTTGGAAGCTGCAACATTCTTAGTGATCAACTTCCTAGGGTAGCTAAAACTGGAAAGGATATTGGTTTCAAGGAATTTTATAATAACAAATTCGATAGTAGCTCTAGAAGGGATGGCTTCTATCCATTTGATGAAGTAGTATGTGGTAGTCAGGATCCATTTGTGTTGTGCAGAGGATTGAGGATGAATTTCAAAAATGAAATCCAATCCCCACTGTTGGAAAGGACTTTCAACAGAGATGGGTTTTAGGGGGAAAGGTAGTAATTTTCTCTTTTCTTCAAAGATTTGGAATTTATGACAAGCAATTACCATCTTATGGATGTCTGTGAAAATTTTAGGCTAATTGAAACCAACTCTAAGGATTTTATTAGAAGTTGTTTTCCAATAAAGATGTCCCCCACAATCACCTTCATGGAATTCCTGCATAACTTTTTCAACTTCATCCTTTAACAAACATCTGAGTAATACACCTCTAGCATCTTTCCAATATAATGTACTATCATTAATGCAAAACTTGACTTCTTTTAATTTTAGCAATCTGACCTTTGTTTTGGATAATCCAGGAGGAGCATTCAAATTAAATAGAACATATAAAAGGTCTGCATACCAGGGGGAGTTTAGAGACACTTCATCTATTGGTGGAGACATTAGTTCCATAAGGTCATCTAAGGAAAATACCATGTTGATATCTAATGCATTGAAATTTGATTCAACCATTAATTTGGGTAACCCCTATCCTTTGATCAACATGGAGGGCTTCATTTCTATATCATATTCCAAAATCACAGCTATCCATTTGTCTCTCTTGCCATCAGGTCCATTTTGTGTGAGAAAATATTTGACAACTATATTAGGCACATAAGCAATGGTATGAGAATGTAAAATGTAAACTCTGAAATATTTTATTGCTTTGACTAGAGCAAATTCCTATTTCTCCATAATATTGTACTTCAAAGAAGCATCTCTTAGAGCTTTGCTAAAGAATGATGTTGGCTACTCATATCCTTCATTAATTTTCTATAATAGCACAACAACAATAGTATGTTCAGATGCAAAAGAAAAGAAAATGAAATATTTAGTGAAATTTGGGCTGATCAAAACTGGTGCTTTTGTTAATTCATGTTTGACTAGATCAAAAGATTGTTTGACCTCAATATTCCATTTAATTTATGTGTCTTCCTTGAGCATGTTGGTTATATTTATGTGTATTTCAGTACGATTTGGTATGAATCTTCTAAAGAAAATGATTTTTCCAATAAAATATTGAAGTCATTTCATGTTTCTTCGATGGGTTATTTTAAGGATACTTTCAATCCTACTAGGATCAATTCTGATTCCCTCTTTGGAGATGATGTGGCCTAGAAGTTTTCCTTTTTCAAGCTGAGACAATGTTTTCTTGGGATTTACTAAGATACCAAACTTTCTGCATTTTTCAAATACTCTTCTTAGATGTGCTAGGTGTTCTTCATTAGTTTTAAAAAAAACAGTGATGTCATCGAGATAAATCACAATGAAATGCCCAATTTCATATGAAAAAGCAATGTCCATTCCTCTCTGGAGTTAACACCAACATTCATTAATCCAAAGCACATCTTCACATACATGAAAGTCCCCTAAGGAGTAGTAAAATTTGTTTTGTCTTAATCAGCAGGATGCACCAAAACTTGATTATACCTCAAAAAACCATCTAACAAGGAGAACCTACTAGAACCTACTACCCTTTGCAGTATGTGATCCATTTTTGGTAAGGGATAGTTGTCCCTAAGGGAAACCTTGTTTAGATTCCTAAAGTCAATACGCAATTTGATTTCACCATTTCTGGTAAGGGATAGTTGTCCCTAAGGGAAACCTTGTTTAGATTCCTAAAGTCAATACGCAATTTGATTTCACCATTTCTATTCCTTGTAGGCACAACGTTGGATAGCCATTTAGAATATCGAATTGGGACTATGATCTTAACATCATAAATTTTCTCGATTTCCTTTTCAACCAAGGGCATTAGGATAGGATCTATCATATGCAGTTTATGTTTAAATGGTTTTTGGTCTTCTCTAATTGGAATTTTATGTTGTATAATGCTAGTATCGTAAGCTTTCAAATCCTCATAGCTCTAAGAAAATGAATCTATGAATTCTTTGAACATAGCTATATACCTTTGTTTAGCTACAAGAGGCAGTGATTTTGACAATTTTATAATTTTGGGGTTTTGTTCACTTCCTATGTTACATTCTTCAATGTTTGTTCCAGTTGGTTCCATTTTTGGCTTTCAAGTGACTTCATTAAAGTCAGATAACTTTTCCAAAGGGGAAAACCCTCTTGGAAAAACATTGTCTTTGAGTTGAAGTACTTTTAATTATTCTCTTTCTGGGTGTTTATGTATTTAATTTTGATGTACCATTTTATTTACAAGAATTTTTTCATCAGAAACATCAAGTTTTTCTATAATAATATGTGCATTAGTTTGAATGTCTAGTTCATCTTCCAGATCTATGTTTCTATCCTCAAATTCATCCTTTGATAGTAGAAAACACTCAAACTATTTGACACTTCCAAAAACTTCCCAGTATCTCATGTTATCAGACATTGTAGGACGACATTTCACTTAAAATGTGTATTGTTTATTTGGACGAGGTAATTTGCAAGTGTTGGCTCAAAAATATAAACCATTGGCTAGGTTATTCTAGAGCATAAGGATAAGAGCAAGGTCACACTCTTCAATTTTTTAAGAAAATCAATTACATCATTTCGGTATTCTCTCAATCTAGGATGTTTTGTAGAGTATTAACCATTAATTTGTTTGATGTTGAGTTAAGAGTCTCCCTGGACAAAAATGATTTTAGAACCTACTATTTTAAGCAATTTAAAGTCTAACAGTAATGCCTCATATTTTTCTTTGTTGTTTGTACGTAGAAAATTCAATTTGTAAGAATGACCTTCAACCTAATAAGTTTTTGAATTGTACAACTAGAGTCCTGCTCCTGCCCCTCTTTTACCACATGAGCCATCAAAAGTCATACTCGAGAGAGGTTTTGTTTTAGGGTATTCTTGGATAATGGGTGTTTGGGTGCCAAGTACTTTACTAAGATCAGATTTGGATGAGTGACTTGTGTATCTATGTCTCCATCATTGTACAGTATGAAGGAATGAAGATAATTATGGACAGAGTCGAGGGGATAGTTGCCTGGACTTTCTTGGCTACTCACCATATATTTCATTAGGGTTTCTCTATAACGTCTCCTTGGTTGGACAAATACTAGTATTTTGGCATATTTCATATCCATTTGAAGTGTTCTTTGTAACTTAGCCACCCAAGAACATGACAATAGAATACCATATTTATGTGGAATTTCTGCTACTACTATGTCTATGACAAAACCTTTTTCTGGTATCTGGGCTAATATGACACAAAGATCCTTGATAAGACCTAGACACCTAACCTTGCTGGAGTCAAATGAGTATAGATCTTTGTATGGTCTAGTGATTGCAAGTCCAAGTTTTTCCATAACAATATTTGACATGAGATTATGTGATGCAACTGAATCCAACATGGCATTATGAAGGATCTTGTCATGAATATTAAGGCTGACATAAAATGGAGGAACACCTCCTTCTTGAGGTTTTCCATCAACTTCTTGTCCAAACAGAATTTCACGGTGGTCATCATTCAAGTTCATTGTATCAATGTTCTCTTATATGTTGAGTACCTTTAGGACGTGATACCTATACACATTCTTGTTTATCAGTTCAGTCAGTGGGATAGAAATTTTTAGTTTAGCAAGTTCATTCCCAATACTGAATGGTGTTTGATTTTTAAGAAAATTTGAGAAATCAACTACTTTATCCATTGCTTTGGTGACAAGTTTAATTTTTTGGCTTGTACTAGGGATATTAGTTTGGACAAATTTGGTAGAAACATTACTAATTTTCCTAGTAACATTCTATGTGCTCTTCTTTTCTAAAATGTTTACAATTTTCTTAGAGCTTTCAACTATTTTCTTGATATCATGTTCAAGAGTATTCTTAGTAGGAAAATCAACATTCTTTTTGTTTGAGTTATAATTTTTTTTCTTTCTCTTAATATTATACTATCTATGAACTTCTAATATGGCATTCTCAAACCCATGTTTATAGTCATTAGACTCTTTAGATTCCAATTCTGTTTCAGCTAATAAGAACAGTTCATGTTCTTCTTGTGTAAGAAAAACAAAGATATCCTCATTTGTCCCAACTAAATTAATCTGGTTTTCCTCTACTTCTTCAACCACACTTACATCTTCATCAACATAGTTTTCTTGAAATGGGGATCTAATTTGTTGATCTGGGCCTCTTTGGTCTCTTTCTATGATTTGTGGAGTATTTCTTCTAGGATTTGAATTTATGTTTTATGGAACAGGGTTGTTTTCCCTAGGGACACTTCTCTCATTCAAAATTATCCTCTCTATCATTCTTCCCATGGTCCTTACTAAAGAATCAATCTTGACATCTGCTGCAAAAGTTGAAGCTTCTTCCTTTATAGTAACCCTTCTTTCAGTTTTTGATCGTAGCTCTTTTTCCTTGTAAATTTGTTTCTACACTCACAACATGTCTTTGCATTGCTTCTAATGTTGGAGAATTATATTCCCTAAGCTAGTAGGACATATCTATAAAAAATCCATTTGGGAAATTTATCAAGGCCAAATCCTGAGGTGGTTTAAGATTTACAGATATTGCATTATAGGTATTGTTGAATCTAGCACGATAGTCCTATACACTTTCACCTACTTCCCTTTTGATATTTTCATATTTTTATAGAATCTATAAAAGGTTCTTTTTGACTTCCCATATATTAAGAAAGGTTTGGTGGAATGCAAGGAGATCATTTATGCTATTTGCAGACAAATATTTAAACCATTTTCTGACTTCTCCTCCTAGAGTTTGAGCAAACATTTTGAGCTTAACACTTTTTTCGTCTACCTCTTGCAAGTCAAAAAAATAATTCATGTAATCCACATGTTTTTGGGCTATTAAAGGATATGTCCCATCAAATAGTGTGATTTTATACCGATAGTCTTGTGGCATATTAGGCAGTGGTGCTGGAAACACCAAAGGAGCATACCTGGCAGCCATGATTGGTGGTCAAGGAGGGCCACTTGAAGGAAGTTTAACAGTGGATGAGGGAATTTAAACATTAGATGAGGTTGGAATAGTACTACATGGAAATGAGAGTAAATTAATTTGAGCAACGTTATGTTGAAGGATGAAAGAAGGGGTAGGAGTTATAGAGGCAGTAGGACTTGGTGATTGAATATGTGCAGGTTGAGATGTGAAGGAAGAAGTTGCTATGTCTATGGTAGTAAATTCGACAGAATGTGGGAGATAAGCATCAACGATTTCAAAGGTGAGATTTGTCACTAGATCTTGTAGAGTATCGAAATGTTGTAAGAGTTGAAGACCTGATTTAGTTTGTGAAGAAAGGTCTTTCACTAGGCTCTTTGGTAAGATTGATGGATCACAGATAATATTAACTTTCCAATTCTCTGATTTAATCCTAAATAAGCCTTGTTAAAAGTGTAAATCAAACTAGATATCTTGAAAGGTAACGAAGTTTTTAGGAAATGAGTTGGCTTTGTGAAGAAATCTACTACTTGTCTGACTCTTAGTTCTAGGAGTTTTCCTTAAGGTCTTTTAAAGATTGTCCACTATGGGAGGAGGATTTGGATCTGGGTGGGATATAGTAGAGATTATTTTGGGAGCCAATGTTCAGATATTAACACAGACAAACTAAATATACACAAAGATAGAAAAGAAACCAATCTTAGGAATAATCTTATCATACAAATATTTGACTGCGTACTCTAAATTTGGATGGAAATGACAAATTTTCAATAGTTCCCCAATATGGTCACCACTGTGTTATCATTCTATTATTTTGAAGATTAGAAATAGAAAGTCACCAAAGATACATCAAACCACTTAAGAGTCTACGATATAGCCCTCCTAGACATAGAGAGGTCTCTCTCTGTATATTTATGATTTAGCTTTATTTCAAGTGCTTTAATGTGTTAGGCTAGATGTAATAATGAAATAGATTTATCACTTGATTTCTTATTTGTTTGGTTCTTTGTTTTTTTTGTTTAGTGGGTCATGTTTTAATCTTTTCCATTAGGCAATGGAGTCAAAGGCTGGGTGGTAACATCAATTTTCAAATCATTTGCAAGGCAAGCTAACTATATTTACTGGACCTAAAAGTAGAATGAGAAATGAGATGATAAAATAATGATATCAGTAATGATTAAAAGGAAATTAAGTATTTATTAATCATACAGTAGAGGAAAACATTTAGATTGTAAACACAGATAGAGATAAGGTGCTCCAACAACATATCATAAGCTAGAGTTTCTGCTTTACAATAAGACTTAATGATGTACAATTAATAAGCAATGACACATTCAATCAAAGAAAGGAAGACATCACCAAGTTAACAATGTTCAAGTATCTCGCAAACAATCCTTTTATTAATGCTCCAGCTCAAAATTATAATGCTCAGAAAAGAAAATATAGTTCAAATGACTTGGGTCCAACCCCCTAATACTTCCAATGCATGAAGTATTTAACAAAAATCTACAACAATTGCCTTATACACTTGGCAATTCTCTATTAACTACACTGAAAGAAAACTGACTATTGTAACCACGAAATGGCCATGATGAGAAAACTGAGAAATTTGGTCCTCTTTTTTAGGGATGTTGTTGCTGATAAATTAATTTCGTTGTAATGTCTCTACTGACATGGCTACTGCTGACTCAAATCTACGTTGTCACTTCAATCATCCTTGTCTTGCTCCTCTTCATAATCACACAGGTCACTCCATGCTTCTTCATCTCGAACCTTGATTAATTAACCTCCTGTATATTTCTTCAGCTTCAGTGTATTTTTCAAAAGTGGGTTTGACCAAAAAAACATGTTTCAGCTCATGCTCGATGTAAATTAGATTGCTGATAGCTTCTAGCAATTTTTTTCCTGTTATGTTGCCTTTAATATTAGAGAGATTCACAACATCTAGGGCTATGTCTTGGAGCCTCTTGACATAATCTTCTCTAGACATGAGCTCTTCATGGATAACAAGTAGAGAAGGGAGACCTTTCTGGGTTAAAAGCTCAATTCTATTAAAAAACCTGTTCACTGTTAGCTCCAAACTCTGAGATTTTTCTTTTAACTATACATTCATGTTCTTCTTCGTTAACACCATTTTCACCTTAATAATAGTTTATGTTCTATCTGTTACTCCCAACTCTTCTCACTCATACTTGTTACTTGAATTAAGAAATTTGATTATCCTATTGGTTGTTGCTGGCATGTGTAACTGAAATATCTTCTTTATCTTTTTCAACTAACTCCTTTCATTCAAAGATAATATGTATGTTGGGCCAAATTTAATGCCATTAATTATGTTGTGCCAAATGATCTCCTTCACTCTTCCTATAGTGTTTCCAATGGATGATTCCTCTTCAAAATGTTGAAATATTTTAATTAGGGTCCGTGCCCTCTGCACCTCTACCTAGTGGCCACTTTAAGCTCTTTTGATTTGGTCTTGTAGAACACTAACATAGGTTTCTAGTCTCTTTATTTCTTCACTTTGAAGACTCATTCCTTCCATGGACCTAGCTAGATGTTCTAAGCTACTTCATGTCCCTGTAGCAGTAGTTGCTAGAGTGGCTATAGGAATTGTGTAAGAGGAAGATCCTCCATAGTGGTGTTGGTCATCTGTGTTGTCTTTTTTTTCTCTTGTATCATTTTCTCCATATCTGCTTCGATTTGTTTAATTTGGAGAGATTGCTCTATTATTAACTTCATCATTTCGACCTTCTAACTCTTTGTTTCCTCTATCTATCTAGTCAATGGATCATGCATAGTGGCCATTTTTAGCTTCTTCTTCAAAGCTGCTATATCCATCTCGTTTGTGTTAATTATCTCTTTTGCTGCTTTTACATCTAAGGGATCATACCCATTCTCACTACTCATTCTTCCAAAGAATTAACTCTGTTGTCGTTTGACTGGGATGAAATGTTTTCCATCTTTAGTTGAGAATGGGCATTTGATAAAGGCATCTGCATTTTAAACAAACTCATGGAAATACTAGTTAGAGTACATGAAATCATTTCACCTATTTCCTTGTGCATTTCCAGCTGATCAATAGGATGAGCATTCTTGAAATCAAACTCAAAAAAGGTTTGTTTGTAATCAGCTGTTCTGTTGTTTGTGCTTCCAAGAATGCCATATGCATTTTGCCTTTATCTGAATCAAAGGCTAAGAGAAGTTTGACTTGAGAAGTTTCACTCTATTTCCAAAATTGAACATAAGTGTTCTTTTTCAATCTCTCATTCTTGATTTTAATCTCCCTAAAAACGTCAAAGATGGTCTCCTCCTTTTCTCCAGTTACATTTGTAGATGTGGAAACTTGAAGAGATTGCTATCTTTTTGAAATTGGAGTCGCAGGAAGAGATTGGCCTCCTGTTTGGGATGAATGTGGAATATCGCTGAGATTGATTACTGTTGGTTGTCATGATTCCTTGACTATGTCCACGTGCATTCTGGCCCTTTTCCTAAATTTTAATTTGAATTCTTTCATAGAACTATCAGTCCCTCATGACTAATCTTCTCTTGGCCTTTTCCCAGTTTCTCCCTCTTCTTCCTCCTTGACTTTGTCTGATCTATCTTTTGTTCTCTCCCTTTCCTGTTGTCTTAGGGTCTGTGCACTTGAACAAGAAATTACTTGTTCCTCAGCCTCTTGTAGTGTGTCAAGCATCCACTCACCCTGGTTCATAAATTTCTCTATCTCAGGCCTTTAATTATGAGTGTAGGGTGTTGACTTGTTCTCTACCCTTTTCTTGGAGATGATGCCCCGTGGGTCATAGGATCAAGTAAAACTATGAGTGAATTTCATTTCCTTCAATACCTTGTCTGCCTCCTCACCTGCAGCCCTGTTGTTGCAAACGAAAGGACCAATCTCAGATTTGATCCTCAACAATGATTTCTTCTTTTCTACTAAAAACTGTATTTCATCTGCATCTATCATTTGTTTTATATATTCAAGTGCAAACATCCTCATGGGGTGGATCTTTTTCAGCTTGTAAGGGGCCAACTCACATCGATATACTCTTAATTTAGTATAATTTGGGTACAAGTACCTATCTTCTGTTCTTGCTTGATCTGTCAAATGCATGATTCTTTTAATTTCTTCATTGATTCTGGGTTTTGTAGTCCCACTAAGGCGGCTCATAACTCGATGAACAATAATTTCCACAAATGTATTGTCGGGGAAGTGATTTTGTTCCTTCATCACTAAGGTGGTCCAAAAAATAACAGACTGAGCTTCACCTTCTTCATTCAACTTGATCATTATAAACTAAAATGTCTCTGGTTGAATATAAACAAACACATATACCAGAACTAAGGAGTACTGAAACACTTCCTCTGTAATGAATTTTACGAATTTCTCATGGATGGCATCTGCTAGAAATTGATTGAAATTGAATAGGGCTGACGGCTTTTATTCTGTTGATAATATGGATAGGAAACCGATAATAGATTCATCAAGCCATTGATATGAATAATAACCTAATAAATAAGAAATAGTAGTGACTATGTGTCTAGTTCTATCACGAAACACAGAGGAGTAATAAGGAGGATTCTTGCTTAGCAGTGGGGTTTTCTCAATCATAAAGAGTTATAAGGTTTTGGATCTTTTGGTAAAGTCTAGCCTCTAATACATCTCACTAGGGATCTGATGGGAAAAGGGAGTGGTTCCCTCAATGATAGGATCCTGCATCATGTTCATAATAGACTTGGCATCAATGGTAAACAATGTGTACTGTTGGGGCCATCACTGCCCCTTGTTGTGGATTATAACATAACTGGAATTTCTTGATTAGTTTTGGGTAGCTATGGGTTTTTGGAAAGATATAAAAAGGGAAACTGGTATCCTAGATCCCTATGTCATCTGCTTCATAAAAAAATTTAACCTCTCACTAGCATTAGATGTCAAATAAATCATACTTTGAGAGTGTCTCATGTATTTTGAAATCTCCATCTGTAAGGGGTATGTGATCCAAAGCTAGTGGTGGGTGTGCCATTGGATTAAACACCTCATATTATTTCTTCTTTGGTTTCATGGCTATCTTCTACAAAAACCTTTAAACCTTAACTATGTCGTATTTGCAGTTGGACTAAAACAGAAAGGGTTAAGAAGAAATGGGAATTCAGTGAGGAAGAAAGAAAAAGAATGAACAGGAAGTGGGATTCGAGAAGGGGAGTGCTTGATAATCGCCGAAAAATGGATTTTTCTACACTTATACTGTTGTTTAAGTGTGCTCGCTACTTTCACCCATAAGTGGATAGAGCACATTAAAATTTGTAAATGGCATGAAATGGTGCATTTGTAATTTTGCAGTTTTCCCGTTGGATTGTCCTAAAGTGGCACGGGTCCATTAACTAATAGTCCAACCAATTGAATGTGCAATGGCAGGAATGGAGGTGATAGGTGGATGTGATAGAATCGCGTCATGATTTGGTAGGCTTGGTGAATGGCTACAACGAGAATGGGGGAGGTGGTTTAGTGAAGATGGAAAACACTTTTCGCAGGGTCCTTGGAGAAGTAAGTGGATTGAGCTATTGGGGGGGGGGGGGGGTTGTAAAATCTCGATAACGTGACATGTAAATGATTTGAAACCATTGATTTTGGACCCCCACCCATACATTAACATTCGAAGGGTGGGGGGGGGGGGCTAGAAAGTGATATGGGTCGTCAGATCATATGGCGGGTGTGAAGATTCGATGAGAGATGTGGGGTGGGTTATGTTTGATGCGATGGGTACGTGAGTGGTTGGGTAGGAGAATTAATAGGAAGGAAGAATATTGAATATCGGTGTATAGAATAAGGTTATGGAAAATAACATAATACCCCTTTCTCTTTTTAATTCCCTTTCCCGACATTGGGAGAAAAAAACATTGAGATATGTCATCAAACCTTAAAGAACTTTTCATGTCTTTTTCCCTTTGTAATTTTTCTCAACCTACCTACCCATATTTTTATAATCTAACATTTTTTATTTCTTTTTGCATTTTCAGGGTGCATTTGGATTTTCATATCCTTTCATTTTTTCTTTTTATTTCTAACCTAGTCTATCACTTATTTATCCAATTGGTCCAGATTGAACAGTTGAACCAATTTCCTTTCTACCTGACCACTAATTTTCCAATCTTAAACTGTTTGGCAGATCTTTATTTTCTACTCTATCAACATAAATTGAAATTTGTTCAATCATGCACAGACTATGTGAATTGAACAACATTTGGGGTTTTCTTTTCTTCTGATTTTTTTCTCTTTTGTTCCTTTTCTCTTCCTTGTTTTTAAATACCCTCTTCTCATTTTTTTTTTTTTTATTATTTTTTTTTTTCGCGAAATCAATTGAATATTGAAGTCTATGAACAATATGAAAACTGCCAAATATGAGATACTCAATCACCTTGATATCCTATAAATTATAGGACCCTAACAGAACTCATTCAAAAATAGACTATGACAGAAGTAGACATATTACACCCCATATCTTTACATGACCTATGCAACAATTGATATCAATATTTGAAAGCATAGCTAAAATCAGCAACCATAATGCCAAAAATACAGAATGTTTGTGAAGGCTAATTCTTCCCCCGAACCCATGCTACCTGTGCACTATCAACAAATCATTAATCAAAGCATCTTCATCAATCAGATAAAATCAATAAATAAAGCATATCAACAGACTATAATCATCAATATAAGACTCAACACCCATGAGTCTGACCCACTCTTTTTCTATCAGAAAAACATATACCCTCCTGCAACCATCGAAACTCATATATATACGCGACTATCCTTCATGAAACCCACATATAGGAACCTTCCTCTGACAAGTGATTTAATAGAAGGATGATGCAGAAACTACTCCCAGCTTTTTCCTGAGATATTAAAATGTTTTTTTAGGAAGCGGTTTGGTAAATATATCAACAACATATATATGTCCATCATTAGTTCCCAAGATATGACAATGTAAATATCATCAACCTGTGACAAAGTATGTTGCATAGGGATATCAAATCATCCTCTTGATCTCATCAAGATCAACTTGTTCCATTTCTTTAGTAGAAAGAGCCTTATCATAACCTTCCATGAATCAAATAAGAATATATCATATCTCCAAGAACTAACACAAAATCATTCGCATCATATTATATATATGTGAAAACACCATAGTCATCATCTATGATCATAACATCATCATGAAGAACTCCATAATATTTCCACAAGAACCCTCAATATATTACCCATGTATCATCATTAGGGAACATCCCACATCTTATAAGCATCAACCATGATAATCGACATATGTGAGTATCAAACCTATCATCATAAAGTAAGAAGTGACTAAGTAAGCCATGTCTCTGAATATCCATGTCTTCAAATAGCTATGCCTTCATGAGACCTCCAATAACACCATTCTCTTTCCCAACAAACAATATTTATCAATATGCAACTTAAGTAATCATCGATGTATCTAGCATAATGTGTATCCATCAAAGATCTAGCAATATGTATATAGAAAACCATGAGCTCATAGTCGTTTTCCAAGCTTTCTTGATAGTATCAATAGAAGCAATCCTTAACCATGTGAAAGCCAACACTAGTACAAAATAGCTAATTAGTTACTAAATAAATGACTAAAATTTGCATATAAACGACCATTTTTCAGTTGGTGACCAATAGTAGCTAATTTATAGTACCTTATAACGTGACCAACTTTTAGTCATTTTTAGCTTAGTCATTAATTGGTTGTCTCAATTTCATTGTCTAGTACTATATTTAGTCATAAATTTGGTCATTAATTCAGTCATTGATTTAGTCATTAATTGCCACCATTAATGACAAAATATACAACAAAATATATTACTATATGGTCACTAGAAAAAGCAAATTAATGACCCAAGAAGTATGACCAAAATGTTGGTCGTTTTATAAGATATTGTAAATTAGCTACTAATAGTCATATGTATTCAAATTTTAGTCATCGTTTGAAATCAATTAATGACTAAACAAATATGTCTAAATTTTGATCGTGTTATAAGATACTGTAAATTACGTACTAATAGTTGTATATATGCAAAATTTAGTTTTCTTTTGTAATCACAAATTTATCATTTGCAGTAGTCATTTATCTTTTTCAGTAATTTCATATTCTTTATATAAATGACTAATTTGGTAGTTTATATTCATTTCATTTATTTTCATTAATAATTATTGTAAATGACTAATTTAGTTGTATATTCATTTTTTTGTGTTCATAATTAATAAATATAAACTACTGATTTAGTAGCTTTCAATTGATTTTATGTTCTGATTATTAATCAACGCAAATTACTTATTATGATTTTGTGACTAAATTAAAAATATGTTATACAATGTGCACTATTTCATCTAATATGAAAATGCAAAGTTACATATGTTAATTACAATACTAAACAATATCAATTGCAACTATAAATTACTTCAATCACATAAATTATATTATATGAAATGTCAAGTATTACAAAACGAGTTTACAGCTTAATATTGGCTAAACTACAATTTACATGTGAAATGTTGTTTCGTCAATACAAAACATTTTCATTATGTTTCCAAAGAATTGCAAGTGAATTCACCAACTCTGAAGACTTTACAATCAATATCTATGTGTGTGTCTTATGCAGGATATTGGCTTTAAGGGTATCACTAGACTGGTTCTCTTCTCTCTCTTTTTTCATTTTTCACCCAAGTGTTATTGTTTTCATATTTCTTCAAATCCTGCTACTGACTATCAATATTGTGTTCCTTTTCTAAAAACAAAAGAAGATACAGTGTAGAGTGTAATACATGAAATACGATGAACACTAGAATATAAACTAAAGTAGAGTATAAAGGATTTATATGAAATATACCTCAACATCAACAATGTTAACGTCATTTTCTCCCAAAAAAAGCAAGAAGCTCGAACAAGATTTCTTTCGTTGAGTGATAGTGGCCACTATGTGGTTAGATGACATGTATAACAAAGAAAATAAAATGTCACCATAAAAAATAACACCTTAATAACTTAGTATTCAACCTTCATGGAAAGCTTAGACACAATCATGCTAACTAAGTTACATTCTAAAAATCTCAAGCTATAAATAACTTTTGAAAACAAATAATCTGAGGCGTGATGTGTAATCCTGGTTGTTTGATTTGCAACAACATATCATTCCCTAACACATGAACTTGCTCAAGTATATAAACAACATGTGATCAAATAACAATATGAAAGTAAACTTTTCTAATAGTCAAGAAAATATTTCAACACAAAATAATTAACATAATTTCAACCAAAATCATGTAATACTAGTTTCATATTCAAGCTTTGGTTGTGGTTTAAATGGACATGATACCAAGTATTTTCAATTTCATAGTTAATATACAAATAAAAATCAAAAGTGACGCTTAAAATAAATCAAACAGTAAATCGAGGATATCATGGAATGGACATTGCAATTATAAGAAATTTTTTACCTATCAATCGATGTATTTTCAGACATTCCTAAAACATTTTCTTGCCCAAAATAAGCATGAGGTGAAAAGATCATGACATTAAAAACATCGGTGGACAACCTATCTCAAATCATTTTTAATTTTGTCACTTAAAAAATAATTGAAACAAGATATAACATTGATCTCAAAGAACTTAAAAAAAAATCCTTAGTGGCACAAGCTCTCCCAGTATTTGTATCAGAGTTTAGAAGAATTTTGTATACTCCTTTTAGGACTATCTTCAATATGCCACTTGTATTTAGTAAAGTTCGACACCATATTACGCTCTTTAAATGGAAAACGAGATATAGTTTCAATAAATGGACTCAGAAATTAAGAGTGAAATGCATACGGACAATAATACCATTGAACATACAATATGTTACCAATAAGAAGATCATTTTTAAGAACTTAAAGCATGACCAAATACCAACCCAAACATGATTCAAGAGCCTTTTGAAGATTGCCATACTTCTTTCTCGTGGACCTTTTCAGCATGCATTTGAAAGATCGGGTAAAAAAGTAAGCTGTAGTTCCAACCATTGAATTAAAATAAGAAAATGTTATTTTCAGCCTCTTACTCTTAGGAGTGTTGCTTTTACGTTGCCCCTACTTATGAGTGTGTCGTCCCATCATTGAACATACACAGGGAAAACAAATATATTCAATTTTTGAATATATTGGAAATCAAATGTAAAATTAACTCAACTTGATCTTTACATGGCATAGGCATAATGCAATGGTACAATAGAAGCATGCTAACTCAGAAACAGGAGATGATAAAAAATAATAATGGAGCATTGTTTCCTGCTATAGAATTTTCTCTAGCCACAACAATGAAAAGGATGTCATGTATCAACATATGCTCCTCATCGGTACATGCATTTACCTATTCCATGAAATCCTACACATCTACTACCCTCTTAGTAGAGATGACCCTCGATCCCAGAGCTTAAGCGCAGTGAGAATAGAGCTTTTGAAACCATGCATGCAACTTGATATTCATGGTCAAACCAATGGATGTGGCAATGGAATTGAGATTTTGTAGTCTTGGCTAACATTGTTTACCTAGAACAATGTTCTTGGTAATTGGAATTTCTCGTTCTCATTCTTTGTAAATGTTTCCTACACTGATCATCATAGACAACTTGATGGCATAAAGTCAAATAAAGATCAAAATTTAACCATAACTTCTATAGTCGAATATTAAGGTCCATATTTCATAATGAATTTAAGGAATTGCTCATAATATTCTAGTAAATTTCTAATTTAATATCCTAATATCAGGGACTGTAATCAATATGATTAGCCTCACATATTTCATCACAAAAATAATTCTCCTTATATAATGACCCAATTTCAAATTAAAATCATAACCTTCAAAGTTGTCATTACAATCATCCATCAGCCTCAAATGAGGGCATGTATATTATGGATTTAAATGACAACTATAATCTAATTGAAAGGTACAATTTATGAAGCATGAAAATATTTGAAGATGTAATCAATGTTACGTATGTAATTTATACAACATATTTTAAACTTTTAAAATAAAAAATAAATAAATATGTAATTTATACCACATGTTTTAACATTTAAGGATAGAAAATAAGTAAAAATAAATAGTAATAAGTAAACCAACATAGATCCATCTTTACTCTAAATAATTTTACACTCTATACGCTTAGTAGATCCAGAGTAAAGATGGATCTACACTGGTTTAATTCTCCATTTTTTGAGTGTTCGTAAATATAAGGTGAGTTATGGAGTAAATATAAAAAAATGTTTTTTTGTTTACCATACCTCTAGTTTATTTATATTTTTATTAATTTACCATACCTCTTTTATAAATATGGTATTTGGCCCATGGTATTAAGATAGTATTTAGCCCATAGGCTTCACTTGAGTCTTCATAATATAAAGATATTTATGGACTAAATATAAAAAGAGGTTTTATTTATTTACCATATGTCTAATTTATTTATATTTATATTTCAATACCATACCTTTGGAGTAAGTCACTACCAGAAAAAAGGTCATTGGTGAGGGTCATGCCTGTGATGGACCTTTAAGGTCTGTTACCAATGTCACATATGGTGACGGTCCTTAAAAAAATGTTGTTGTAAATGCATATAGTGATGGTCCTTTAAGGTTTATCACCAAAGCCATTTTCAATGACACTTTTGGTGAGGGTCATTAAATGTCTGTCACTAATTCTCTCTTTGGTGACACTTTTGGTGAGGGTCTTTAAAGGCCCATCACTAATTCTCTCTTTGGTGACACTTCTAGTGATGATATTTTATTGACAGTCACCAATGATCTTTTTGGTTACCTTTGGTGAGGGCCAATAAATGGTCACCATAATTGATCATTCCAATGAATTTTTTAAGACACTTCATGCATGTGACAAACCTTTAAGGTCTGTCACCAATGTCGCATATGGTGACGGTCTTTAAAAAATCATTGTTGTAAGTGTATATAGTGATGGTCCTTTAAGGTTTGTCACCAAAGCCATTTTTAATGACAATTTTGGTGAGGGTTGTTAAAGTCCTGTCACTAATTCTCTCTTTGGTGACACTTTTGGTGTGGGGCGTTAAAGGTCCATCACTAATTCTCTCTTTGGTGACACTTCTAGTGAAGATCTTTTATTGACCCTCAACAATGCTCTTTTTTGTTACTTTTGGTAACGGTAAAAAATGTTCATCATCATTGATCATTCCAAAGAGTTTTTGATGATGCTATGTACCTGTTACTATATTTTTTGTCAAAAGATAACGATTTAAGACCATTGTTGTGGAGTCATTTTCGTTATGTTTCCAAGGCCATAGTGGTTATAATATTCAGTCAATTTGTTAAGAAGTATTTAGTGTGTATCATTACCCTCAAGTCATAAGAATATAGTTTTTCTATGAGTTAACACATTATTCATCTCTATTAGGTTTATTATCTAGCAGAATTTCATTTAAATAAAGTTCGACTAGTGTGTATAGGAACTATATTATTTAATACATAATCAAGCTTTGAAAATTCTATTAATGAGAGAGACCTAGCACTCCTCAACACTCATGGCACACCTTGACATGCTTTGGAACAATACACTAACATTCCTTGTCACCTCACATGCCTTGGAACATCTTTGTACTTAGAACATCTTACCATGAGTAGGATGCCCAAGCACATGTTGGCATGCCTTAGCATAGAATAGCACTCCCCTATCATGTGTTGCCATGCCCTGTAGTTCCTAACATGCCTCGGAACACCTTGGCATAATATTTCATTGAAAAACATTAGAACTTGGCACACATTGGCACTTGGCATGTATTGGAACATACCATTAGTGTGCCTAGAAAGCCCCCTTTGAAAAAGATAAAGTCCCAATTTATTAACCCTCTTATGCATTCATTTCCTTGAATTTTAGCTTGGTTATTCCTTTTATTGCCTTGAAACTCCTTGACGCATATTAGCATACACTGGCTCCCTGCATATCCTAGAATGTCTTAGGACTTGGCATGCCTTGGCATTATTTGGAATATGTTAGGACACCTCGGAACTACCTAAAACACTCTAGCACTTCTAAACATTCCTTGATATTCCCTGGCATGCCTTACCCATGCTCAGCATACCTTGTCACTCCCTCCTTGGCATGAAAGCTAGCACTCATTGACACTCCCTGACACACCCTCATATTCATTCACTTCCACGCTTTTTGACTTAGTGCTCCCTTCTGTTGTCCTAGTACTCCTTAACACTCTTGAGCATGCATTGACACTCTCTAGCACACCTTAGCACTCTTTGATATGCTCTGCCACTTCATAACATGTATCACACTCCCTGACACACATTAGCACTTGGCACGTGCTGGCACTTGGAAATTCTTAGCATGTTTGGCATGCATTGAGATAAATTGGTATGCTTTGGCATGGTTTAATATTAACTTCATTTGAGATCAATTATTGGAAACTAGATGAAAAGAAACAGGGGAAGGTTTAGCACTTAGAATGCATTGACACTTAGCACCTGGCACCTATTGGCACCTAGTGCTGGTGTGCTTAGCATGCCCCTCATGGAAAAGGTAAATCGATGACTTATTAACCATACTATGTGCTCATTTCCTTGTAGTTTAACTTGTTCCTCCATTTTGTTGCCTTGATAGTCCTTAGCATGCATTGTTACACCCTTGTACATCATGGCATGCCTTAGCACTTGGCAGCTATAAGCTTGTCTGGCATTTCTTCATACTATCTGGAACATGTTAACATGCCCTAGCATTCCCTAACATACCTTGGAAATCATGACCTCATAACTAGCATTACATTATTCCATGACATGGGAACCTTACATTCACTAGAACACCTTGGCACTCCCTAGTTGTCATGCCATCTTATCCTCCACAATGTCCTAGGCTGATGAGGAGATCGACGGAGGTAACCACAGACCAAGATTTTAGTTTGGTAGCTAGCCCTACCAAACCAGAGAAGGCTCTCTCTATGAGATCACAACCAAGAGATGACTAGAATGTAAAGGATTCTAGGCTAGATAGCTAGGCTCAGGTGGGCATTGGAAAATTGAGGGATTTCTTGTTGGATAAGGGAGAAAAACCAGGGAGCTAGGTCAGAGGATCAAAGGGTTACAACAACAAAGATATAAAGGAGTAGGGTAGCATTACTTTTGTGATGGATCTTAGGGTTTTTTGGTGTATTGTAGTCTTTGGAAGAAGGAAAACGTTTTAATGAGCATGAAACATGAATTCATTAAGCAAGAAAGAAAGTAACACATAATTATTTTTCCATCAAAATAGAGCTTTATGCAAAGAATTTTGTTTATAAACTGTAAAGAAAACGATTGAAGAATTGATGAATGGAAAGAGAAGATGTATATCTTTCTTTTTTTTCCCTTTGGAAAAGTCATAATTTTCATTATGCAAAGAAAATTACATTTTGTAGATGCAAAAGCATATGTTGTATGTGTGGCATAGAGCCTATCAAGTATGTAGTATCAAAACATGGTGTACTCCATGCAGGGAGACACTGAACTGTCACTGTAGGTTTCAAAAATTCTCTACGCAGAGAGTATTTTAACTATCATATGTATGTCTGATAACATTAAGCATAAATAAAAAATATATAAACAACAAGAAATATAGACAGGCTCCATCAGAGCCAATTACTCTGTAAGGTCTATAGTAGTGCTGATGGAAGGTACCATCCCTTTGCTCTTGGATCATCCAAGTCCCGATAATCCTGCGCGTTGCTTCCTTGGATAGGAGGTCAGTAGCTGAGTTTCATTCACTGTATATATGATGACAAAAAAAAATGTGAAAAAGATTGATGAGTCAACGAATCTCATCCATAATGTGTCTCAAAGAATATTCATTACAATTTGTAGTTTTGTTTATCCAATTCAAACAATTTTTGAGTCCCCAAATAATTGTAAGTTCCTGCATTATTTTCCCAGAGCATATTCTATGGTATATTTGGTCATGATAAGTTCCAAAACATTGTTTTTACCCATCCCCAGGCCCATTTGTATTTTGAAAGAATGATTTTGATAAAGGTCTATAATGGCATCAACCCCACAACTAATATCCTATGTTTAGCCATCAAATTAAGCCCATGGGTGTGTGTAATTTATGCTTTCAGGGGTAATATGTTTGGGAGTGGAGATTGTTTCTTCTTCGGGAATGATATGGTAATCTGATAGGATGTGGGTAGAGATAGTTGTCAAGGAATAAAAAGGGTCTTTTTCACCTCTATTTACCTCACATTAACTTATCAATCCAGGAACGATTTTTTATCTCAAAGAGTGTACCCAATTTGAGGCAGTCATTTGTCAAAGTAATGCTAGTAGTATAGTGCTCAGAATACAAGAGTAAACAAATGTTTAAAACAAGATCTACTCACAGCAAAGCACTTTAAGACTTAAATCATGTATTCAAAAAACTAAGTAAATTATCAGTCAAGGGTACAATAACAGTAACTCATCCCTTTATAAACTAATGCAACTAAAGATAACCAAGGAACAGATAATCAACCCGGGAACTAGACAACAAATGTCAATGCTCACTACAGTTTAAGATCATTCTGCACACCAAAGCAATGATAATGCAAATAACAGGAAATGGAACAACAACTAGGAAATGGAACAACAACTAGTTCTTACAAATAGCTAAACCTTATTCTATAGAAATAGGTGCAGCAATTGTATTCTATAGAAATCAGATAGCAATCTTTACTCTAAGAATAAATCGAACAGCAAACAAAAATAGAACGACAATTGATTAGCAATGAAATATCGAACAACACCCAGAACCAAATGTAAATGTACAATGAACCAAAATAAATAACACACACGACACACTTTAATATTGAGAGAAACAATAATCTGACTTTGATACCACAAATATCAATCTTAGTTACAAAGAATAACGATTGTAATTTGTAATGGAACAACAATGTCAATTGAACAACAATCGCGATTAAGTGTAAACCATAGATGAATACAGTAATACCACTTAAGACTGTTACAACACGGTTACTCTACAATTGAATAGCAATAGCATTCCGTAAGGACCAACAATGTTATATCAATGATTAAAGGAACAACAATGCATTACAAAGTCAGAAATATGACATTCTTGTCATAGAGAATGATATTACTCAGTCGAACATAAATCAAATATAACATAACCGTGATGTAAAATAACAAACTACATCAGATTACCGAACAATGCTAATAATGAAAACCACGCACGAATTAAAGATAATGGTATAGGAGCAAGTTTTCCACTAGGGCTGGGCCCTTAGCCTCCAGGGACACACCGCTTGAGATTATTCCATGATCAAAGATGGAACATCAACCAGATTTATATTAAAGCATCAAAGCAGAGTTACAGTGGATCACTTCTCAATGAGAGTCGATGATCAAAGTTTCAAATATAAAGGAAAATTACATAAAAGCAACAACAGGTCATCCCCCCAGGATAGCAGTGCTGCCCTTTTTATAAGAGCTGAGAGGAGATGTCAATGATGCAAAATTAGTTAAGATAGTGATCCCTTAGGATCAAAGGATCATGAGGGACTCACCAAACTGTTAATTCCCAGTTATCCATTTGTTTCCTTGCACCGATTCGATATCTCCTTTTCCCTTCCTTGGCTGATACACTTCAATTTGGATTGCCTTGTTTGCATGTGGTTCCCTGCCAAAGGGACAACAATTATCTTTGCCCTGTCTTTTCCTTTGGGATGGCAATCTTTCGTTTTTCCCTTTTTTTGCATAAGAAATGGCAATTATTAGCAATTTTATGTTGCGTATAAATCCCTTAGATTTTATCATGATTTCTTATTATCCGCCTAGTTCTTGATGCAAAGAGGTTATGAGTTTTAAATAAAAGATGACAAAATAATAAATAAAAAGATACCTTCTTTTGTACTGCACACACCCCCTACTTACCCTTTTTCATGCCCTCATGAAAACATTGTAGTTAACATGTAAGGTGGTGAGACAGTAGGCTGAAGACAGAATCTTATGTGGTGGTCTAGAACCATGATGCCTAACTAGGTGTTCAAAAAGATGGCATGTCTGACCCTCTGGCATCTCATATAGGGCTTGGTATCCAGGTGCAGGGTGCCAAATAATCGGACTCCGGAACCTATATCCTAACCAAGATGGCCCTGCCCTTAAGATAAGTTCACCATAGAGGCTCAAGCGATCAGCGGCTAATTTAAAGTTGTCATAATTAAATGGTTCCCTGAGTTGGATATTCAGATTAGAGGTCTGATATTGAAATTTAGTAGCTACAATGGCAAGGTCCTTGATGGTAAAGAAGTATTCTATCCCTTACTGATTAATTGTTGTATGAATGGGTCCTAATGCTTCAATCACACTCAGAGTCCTCATGAGGATCCTATGATTATTCCACAACTGTAATGGATCTCTAAGCTCAGCTCTTACCCATAAATCTAATCCATTTTCTTGCCTTTGGAAGGCATTATTAGCTTTAATCCAATTGATTTGATTAACTACAAATGAAACAAATGCCTGCAGTTGGATATCCCCAACGAAAGGGCCGGTTTTCTGCTCTGTCTCTTTATCTAACACAAGGTTATGTAGATAGAATTCACACAATAATATCTGAACCTTTACTCCATAGTTCTTACAACAATTTATAAAATCATCAATAGTATTAATTTGTATAGAGACTCCTACTTTAACGACCTTAATTTTCAATTGCAAATATTGTTCCATTAAAAACAAGGCATAATTCTTAGCAGGAGCTCTACATGCTAGGACGTCAGTGTACAAAAAGCAAAAGGTATCCATCTGTCTGATAACTACATCTAATCTATGAGTTACCTTTATGACTTTTTCTTCTTCCTTTCGCCATCCTTTAAAATCTTGGCTTTCAGATAGATTGACATTCCTTAGCTGTTGTTGTAATTCTTTATACTTTTCATGAGAAGCCGTTTGTTCTGTGAGTTTTTCTACTACTTGTTGAGCTTGCATCAAACCCTCTTGTAGGGTTACTGTCCTCAGATCACTGTCCCACATGGTAGTGGAAAGTGGAAGGTTCACTTGAATCTTCTTACTGTGTCCTCTCGTGTTTATGGTTCACATTTCTTCAGAGGGTTGTGCCTCTGTCTGAACTTCTTTGTCACAGGTCGATATATCATCTGTTTGCACTTCAACATGGGTAACAACTGAATGTTGTTCCTTTTGGTTTTGAATGGCAGGCTGCAATTGAGTCCTCCTTACCTTTTTCTTAAGGGGTCTTGCCAGAGTGCTTGCATGTCTTACCCCCAAAGACCTTTTTTCTCTCTTTCTCATTTTCAAAACCCTGATTTGTTGTCGAAGTCGTGCTATCACATTCAACAATCTTTGTTGTTCTTTTCGTAATATTTTAGTTTTTTCTATTTTCTTAGAAGGAACAACTGTCTGTTTACTGGGGCCTAGACTGTCATGTTGGCCAATTCCGTGGGTTTCTTCTTGGGGTGCTCCTTCATTGTTCTGTTTGGGTTGCTCAGGAGTAAAAACCCTAGCTGGTTCTGTTATTTCCTAGGTGACTTCTTTTTCCACCCCTTCTTCTCCCCGAAATTCTTCCGGTGTAGTCTGGCTGGGAACAAATTGTTCCTCTTTTGTATCTTCATCACTTTTCTCCCCTGTCATACTTTCATCATGAATGGAATGATTCTCTTCTTTTTCTTCCTCGTCGCATAATTCTTCGGGTGCATTTTTATCCTGACCAGAATGCTCTTTTGGTTCTTCTTCAATATGGAGGCCTAGCGGGCTGAGAGGTTGGGCATATTCACCCATATTGGCTAGAATTTGGGCCAATTCGTTCTCCTGCAATGGATTTTGCAATGGGCTTTCTTTGCGTTGCTCTGTCTCTTCCCCCGCCTACCCAGGTTGCTCGGTCTCTTCCTTTGTTTATCCTTCCTCTTTTCCTTCCAATTCTTTCCCGTTATCTTCTCCTTCCAATTGTGGGGGTTACTCATCCCCTGAATCATCTATCTCCACTGCTTGGCTGGTATTCCCTTGGGATTTTTCCAACCTCCCTCTAATCCATGCCAATCTAACTGATTTCCTCCATTTCCATGGTTTATTTGGTGTATTGGTAGCATGTTTTCGTATTGGGGCTGGCAGAGTTAGTCCCCCGTCTATCATGGTGATTAGCTCTTCCCAGCTGCTCGGTTGTTGAGCAAGACTGTAGCTAACTATCAGTCGTATCAGCCCATGGTGACTTGCTACCAATTCTACATGCTGTGATTTTTTCATGCTTCGGGCAACATCATGAAGTAATGAATTTAAAAATGCAGGTAAGTTCACAAAGCATTTCTATTTTAATACAGCTAAAAGTTTAAGGTGTTGTGGTCTTACCACGTCTTTCCTGCCTTGACATGTTATGTAGCTCTAGATGATCTTGACCAATTCTGCACACGAATCCCCTAATGATGTTGGTAGAACTCCCTTTCATCTGATTGTGAGTTTTTGGCCTTCATCTTGGAAGATTTTTATGATCTTTCGCAGTCTCTCCTTCTTTAGAGTCCACACAGGTCCAGTGGCTCGTAGTCTCGAGACCTCTGCAATTATGTCATCGGTGACTGCTATGTGTCTCCCCCTTACTATGGAGTGATATTCTTGCAAGTTCTGCAAGAATGCTATTGCTATGGTCTCGTTGGATTCCTGTAAACACTTAAGATAAACTAGCCATACTACCCTTGCCAGGATTTCCCATGCAGCATCAGAAATTGTCAATACCTGTGATTCTCTCTGAATTTATCTTCCTCCCATGTTTTAGCTCACCCTAAAATGTAGAGATAGCAATGGAACAACAGGCTATTCAAACTGTTAGAAACATAGAGAAAATAATGAAACAGAAAGGCTCGTTTGAATCCTGGGTCACCTGCTAATTATTGCAGAGCATAATATGGAAATAGCTTAGGAACAACAAGCCATGAAAATTGAAAAATGGTATACCATTAAACCTTGCTAATCCCAAGTAAAAATTTTTGAATAATAGTCGAACACATATACCAGCAAATTATGAGGTCACTTGCCTCCCCCCTTCAATGTGATAGGCTGCCCTTGGCTGTGAAATGAGGGAGAGGTGTGCCAAATTGCCATGGTATAGAGTCATGAAGGAACAACGTATGCCAAAATGCCAAGTTTACAAAAGGAGCAAGTTGCCGAAACCGAGGCGTATAATAGGATCGCTTTAACAAATAAGAGAATGCTATGATATGATGCGAGGCTGGGAGGATAGGACAACTGACGTGCATAAAAAGTCTAATGCGGTCATGATCGACTTTTCTGTTAGGATTGGTTATAATAGATTCTCATGTGTTTAATGGTTCGGGGAAATGATATACATAATCCTATTTGATGTAGTACAAAGGTATAAGAAAAATAAGTGTGTTGATGATTGTTATTGGTGTATAAGAAATGTGACTTCAATACCATTAATAGAGCTTTGCTGCCGATAGGTGTCCATAACCTTGACAGACTTGCTTGTTTCACCCATGGAACCATGATCCTTTGTGTATGCTTAGGAAGTGATATGCAATGTCAAAATGGAGGTCATTATGCTGGCTTGGTAACCAATTAAACCAAAATGCCATTCACTAGAGAGGAGTGAAAGGTGGGCAGGCCGGCTCATGATGAGACCTCCTGTTCCAAGGACTCTTTATTTTTTCTAATGTGCCTCTTGGATCATATCCCTGGTGTGATGGCCATAGTGGGAATGCCACTTTACTTTCTTCCTTATGATCATGGTAGGTTGGCTCTTGATGAGACCCCCTATCTTGCATTTGACAAGTCATATAAACATTTTTCTCTTTTTTTTCTTTTTTTATAAAGTACTTTCCTATTTATACACAAAGGGTGGTTCAACACTCCTTAAGAGTAGGAATGGTGGAAGAAGTCTTAACATCTCAATAGAAAAATATACTCTTTGTTGTTATTCCTTAATAATGATCAAAGAAGATTATGGGAAAAGAATAAAAAAGAAGCATGATGATAAAGATATCCAATCATATCAATATTAGTAAGATAATGACAACAAAATTGATGAATAATTGTGTCCCTTCCTCTTTCCTCCTATCAATTCAAATCAATTTCTTGTAAAACTAGCTATTTTATATAATTTGCTGATTTGAGTATGCTCTAGTTTTGTGTCCATTGCATAAGTGGATAGCTGTGCTCAAAAAGACTCGAAATTATTATATATTGAGAGGAATAGCAGTGGTCCTTTAATTGGAATAGCCAGGAGAAAAAGCATAAATAAAAGGAGTATGAGAATTTTATTGTTTCAAAAAGGAAGAAAAAGAAAATATAAGTGTTATTCCTTTGGAAAAGGAACATCAGAAAATGCAAGTGTTGTTCCTTTGGAAAAGGAACAGCATAAACCAAAAGTGTTGTTCCTTTATAAAAGGAACAACAAAAAACACAAGTGTCTTTCCTTTGGAAGAGGAACAACAAAAGTTAAAAGTGTTGTTACTTTGGAAAAGGAACAATAGAAAACACAAGTGTCATTCCTTTGGAAGAGGAACAACAAATGTCAAAAGTGTTGTTCCTTTGGAAAAGGAACAATAGAAAATGCAAGTGTCATTCCTTTGGAAAAGGAACAACAAAAATGAAAAGTGTTGTTCCTTTGGAAAAGGAACAATAGAAAATGCAAGTGTCGTTCCTTTGGAAAATGAATAGCAAAAATCAAAATTGTTGTTCCTTTGAAAAAGGAACAACAAAAAACACAAGTGTTGTTCCTTTGGGAAAGGAACAACAAAACGAAAAGTGAAAAAGGAATGGCTAATACAAAAAGTGTTATTCCTTCATAAGAGGAACAACAAAATGAAAGTGTTACAACAGAAAAATGAAAATGGACACAAATGTTGTTCCTTAAGAAAAGGAACAACAAAAATGACAGTGTTGTTCCTTCTCAAAAAGTAACAACAGAAAATGCAAGTGTTGTTCTTTTTGAAAAGAAAGGAACAACAAAATAGTGAAGGTGTTGTTCCTTTTAAAAGGAACAACAAAAACAATAGAATTGTTGATTCTTCGAAAAGGAACAACAAAGTGCAAAAAGTATGTACAGAGAATAATTTATGCTAACAAAACAAAGTAATTATGTAAAAAATGTAGGAACAGTTGAATGACTTTAATGAACCAAAGGTGAGGAAGATTTCTCTTCCTCCTCCAAAATTTTCATGTCGGAGTCTTCGCGGAGTTGCTGGTAGAAGGATTCCTGAGTAAGTGGTTTACAGTATAGTTGAACACAGTGGTTGTTTGCCTTGAAGGTATGTCCAGATCTGTCAATGGTGATTAGAGTAAGGGTGCCATTATCATGTACCTTCTGGATTTCATATGGCCCCAGCCAACGAGTCTGAAGCTTTCCGGGAAAATCCTAAAACCTGGAATCGTATAAGAGCGCCTAATCTCCTTCGCGGAAGACTTTATTTTTAATGAGAGAGTCATGCCATTTAGCTCGCTACTGTTGGATTAATGCAGTGTTTTGACGGATAGAGAGCCTGATTTCATCTAACTCATTGAGCTACTGTAATCTAGTAATTTGCACCTCGTTTAGATCTAGACTGACTTCTTGTGTTGTTCGCAGTGTTTGGATTTCGAATTCTGTGGGAAAGATATGTTCCTTTCCAAACACTAATTGGTATGGTGAATAGCCGATAGTGCTTCTCCATCTTTTTCTGTAAGCCCACAAGGCTTCTAGTAATCTTGTAGCCCAATTGCGTCTATGTGACACAATATTTTTTGTCAAGATTGCTTCTATTATTTTATTGCTGCTTTCTACTAGACCATTTGCCTGTGGGTGGCATGGAGAGGTAATTTTGTGCTAGATATGATAATTTTTTAGTGTTGCAGCAATGTTGTTACCAACAAACTGTGGTCCACCATATGTAATTATATCTCTTGGAAGGCCTTATCACATAAATATATGGAACAGGAACTATATGACGGAATCCTCTGTAGCTCTGGGAAATGCCTCTGCTTCAACCCATTTTGTGACATATTCTGTTGCTACCAAAATATATGTTTTCTGGTTCGAGGATGGGTTAATTGGACCAATGAAATCGAGGGCCCATCACTCAAATGGTTCAATAACTAGCTGTGGATACAGGGGAATTTCATCAGACTGACTAGGACATGCTGCTCTTTGGCAACTGTCACAAGCTTGAATGAACTTCTTTGCATCTTTGAAGATCGTCTGCGAATAATACCTTGTTTGCAGCACCTTATGTACAGTTCTCTGATTGGCGAAATGTTCCCCACAGGGTTCGTCGTGACAAGCTTTCAAAATTTCAAAAATTTCATTCTCCCAGACGCATCTCCTGATGTGCATATCTGCCCCTGTATGGAACAGGTAGCCCCTAATCCAAGAAAATCGAGCACTTCGTTGGACAATCTATTTTCATTCATTGGGGATCAAATGTTTCGGTAATTTTCCTACTGCTAAGTAAGTCGCAACATCAACATACCAGGGTGTTTAAACAGTGAGAGCAAACAAATGCTCATCTGGAAATTGATCTTCAACTGTTTTTGTGTCCATTGGTTTTGGCATTTGCGAGAGAAAGTAAGCTACAAGATTTTCTTTTCTAGGTTTATCCCTGATTGTGATATCAAATTCCTGCAATAAAATCAACTATCTAATTATTCTACCATTTGTGATTGGTTTATTTTGTAAATATTTTATGGCAGAGTGATCTGTATACAAGATAATAGGATATCCATTAATGTAATGCCTAAACTTTTTGGCAACATGTATTACAGCTAGAAATCATTTTTCAGTAACAGTATAACTGAATTCAGCAGGGGATAAATTCTTGCTAATATAATAAATTATATATGGTTTTTTTTCTTCTTCTTGCCCAAGAACTGCTCCAATAGCTGTATACGAAGCATCTGATGAAATTTGAAATGGCAGGTCCCAATTTGGACCTTGAAGGACTAGGGCCGTTGACACAAGCCTCTTTAGATCGTGGAAAGCATGGTCACATTTTTCTGTCCAAAGAAAGTCAACATTACCTGTCAATGCATATAGAGGTGTAGCAATATGTCAAAAATGTTCTATAAATCTTCTATAGTAACCAGAAAATCCAAGAAAACTGTGTACCTCTGTTTGAGTGGTAGGAGTGGGAATTAGCAAAATTATTTGAATTTTGGCTAGCTCTACCTGTATGCCAGCTGCTGAGATATAATGGCCTAGAATAAGTCCTTCAGTAATCATCATATAGAACTTTTCATGGCTCAAACAAAGCCTGGTGGAAATGGAGCGCTACAGGACCTTTTCCAGTGTGTCCAATGCTGGGTCAAAATTGTTTCCGTATGGTGTAAAATAATCGATGTATACTTCGAGCCCTTCATTTATTAAATCTGAAAAGATGTTGAGGATAGCCCTTTGAAATGTGGCAGGAGCATTGCATAAGCCAAAAGGTAAAAATTTGTAGGCAAATGCTCCCCAAGGACAAGTAAAAGTGGTTTTGTCTTGGTCTTCAGGGGCAATCTGAATCTGATTGTATCCGCTGAAGCCATCTAAGAAAGAAAACAATTTCTTTCCTACCAAAGTGTCTAATACTTGGTCAATGAATGGAAGAGGAAAGCGGTCTTTTTCTGTTGCTTTATTTAGCTCTCTATAATCTACACAAATCCTCCACTTTCCATTCTCCTTTGGTACCACAACAAGAGGAGAGACCCATTTACTATTGGAGATAGGGTAGATGAAGTTCACATCTAAAAGTTTTTGAATTTCAGCTTTTATAATGTCTTTTAGATGAGTTTTAAGTCTCCTCTGTGGCTAGCAAACAGGTCTCACATCTTTTTCTATGTACATGTGGTGTGTACATAACTGGGGATCAATTCCTTTCATATCAGGATAGTCCCATGCAAATGATTCTTTGTATTTCCTTAGTAGTTGGATAAGCTTCTCTTCTTGTTCGCAAGTCAGTTTGGCATTAATATTTAAAGTCTTTCCTGTCTCAATTTCTACAATTTTGATATTTCAGACAGAGGTAGTAGGTATTGTTTGATCGTGTGTATCTTTAAGCGGATCTTCTTCTAATTCATTATCAAATGCTGCTTCTATCATGTGACATTGTATGTGGCATCTAGATTCAACTTGTCTAATAAATTTGTTAATGGCATTATCTTTTGTTTGGTCTTTGAAATCAAGGGCCTATTCTATGGTTAATGGAGGTCTAATATTTTCGGTGAGGTATGATATAGGATGCTTGTTAGTTTTTATTATTGTGACACTTGTCTATGCTAGGGATATAAAGCTAGATTCTTAATATTTTCCCCCCTAGTTATGGTCATATTGCCTTGTCGGCGGCCAATATAAGCAACGGCAGTTGCAAGCCAAGATCTACCTAAAATCAGTGGATGTCCATCAAGTCGGTTTTTGGGATTTATTATCAGAAAATTGGCCGGATACACTCGGGAGTCAACGGATACCATGACATCATGTAATGTGCCTTTTGGCCTAACCATAGATCAGTCAGCCAACTCTAATAAAGTGGAGGTCGGTTGTACTGATGTAATGCCCAATTTTTGGCAAGTGGTGGTTTTTAAAATATTAATTGCATCTCCTATATCAACTAAGGCATTTGAGAAGGTTTGTCCATTGATTTGTATGGTTACTATTGGATTTCCTGGGCCTTCATATTTAACGGGTGTTTCTTTTCCTGATAATAAGTTAGATAAAGTGCCAACTACTCGGACTTTTGGGTTATTTGTTATTTTCCTCTTTGGTTTCTTTATACATAGCTCCTTGATAGTCTTTCCATATATCTGGATACCTTGAATGGCTTGGAGGAGTGGAATTTTTATGTACAGGTTTTCTAGTTCTCCCAGAATTTCAAAATGAGGATATTGTATAGGTTGAGGTATATTTAATCATTCTAGGAATGGGGGAGAGGATGTGGTTGCTGGATCATCAATTCGTTGTCTGGTCACGTCCTCTATTGTAGCAGTTGTTCTATAGGTAACTGATTTTCAACTTGAGTTATTTTATCTCCCTCCATTTCAATGATATGCGCAAATCTTAATTGAAGGTCATTATACTCCCTTAGATCGGTTCCTATATCTAGTGTTTCAATTATTTGAATGGATTGTATCGGTCTACTATTTAGATTCTAGTTAGTTTGGGCTGGGAGTTGTGGTATTAAGTTAGACTAGGGGTTTTGTTGTAATGTTGGCAGTGTAGGTTGATAGAGCAGAATGGTTCCTACTGGTTGATTCATCAGTCTTTGCCATTTTGTCTACCATCATATCTATTTTCTTGTGAATATCAACAATCTAATCATTTAAATCATGTAGGGTTGAAATTGTTCTTTAATTATTGATTGGATTTTTGCAAACGCTTTCCTCCTCTGTCCATTTTAGATTATCACTTGTGTCACATTCACTTATACTTAATTTTTTTCACTTGTTTTCTTTTGTGTCATTCTCACTTGAATTTGTTGTCAACCTTAGGGTATCAAGTACTATCAAGCAGGCATTCCCAAGTGTTATTCTTCTCGAATGTCAATACAATGAGACGACTTTTCAATGCAAACATGCCCTTAATTTGAGAGGGTGACTTTTTCTCAATGACTCCATGCTTTCATTATAAGGCCTCCTTATTCATGTTCAAGTAAGTCCTTATGATAATTTTCAAAATTGATTTCTTAAAACCACTTTGCATTTTGAACTCTTAAAAATGAATCCAATTTGATTCAATTCAATGACTCAAAACACTATGGACCCAAGAAGAAAATTCAACTCAAGCATATGGATCACATGACTTATGTATATAACTTTGACATGGACCAATTGAAGAAAATTTGGCATGGACCATTAATGGTTATGACCTTTGAAGTTTTGACATTGCCTAGTGACCTTTTTGCATGAAATTAGATACTTTATTTATGTATGAGTGTTTTAATCCATAGTTTCAGTAATAATCATGGTATCACCATGTGTTTTAAGGAAAGAAATTGAAGACTGAAGAAAGTGTAAAAAGTAGACATAACAAGAAAACAAAAAATCATGCACCATTACATATAAGTGAAAGTTGTACCCTAGACCCTATTATTCTAATTTCGAGACAAGTCTAGGACACAACTTAACACAAAAATGAGTATATTTATTCAATGGTTTTCCTTTTCATGATTTACATCACTATTTTCCATTTCATAAGGAAATATGCATGTTCGATGATAAACAAAATGGTTTGCAACTTGCCATGGGATTTTTGGTAGTTAAAATTAGTTGGGCTATGGGATTTTGAAAATTACATCCATCGTAATCATCTGGAGGTAAAAAAACAATTTATGATTTGAAAAAAAAATAGCCCAAAAATTTGAAACTATTCCATGAGAAATTCAATGTCTAATTCCAATTTCCAAGGGGGGAGTGCATAAATGGAATTCGACTTCTAGTCTATACAAGATGCCTAATAACAAGTCACTCAATAGCTTTTCATTTTTTGTGATGATTTTACTCTTCTTTTCTATTCTCATAGATTGTCCATATTTTCTATGTTGCATTTGTGCTTGCAACATCTTTGTGTATACTGATAAATCTCCTTCAAGAATCGTGAGTAGACTTATAAATAGGCATGCAAGCTTCAAGGCATCCAAATTCACCTCCTTGTTAATGCTTCAACAAGTTGGGTAATGTACAAATTTAGTTTGAAGATTTAAGAAAACTTTTGGCTCAAAATTTTACCATTTTCAAATTAAGAAGTTAAGGCAAGTGAAATTATTTTCCTCTTAGTTGAGAGGTGTCTTGGTTTAAGAAACAAAGCATTGTTTGTAAAAGGTGGCTTCAAAGAATCCTTGTTCCATGTGAAAATACAAAAAAGGAAAAATTCCACTCTCTCTAATATAGTGATGTGTTTGATGGACATTCTGGTTAGAATATGTTGTCATGTTATTGATTTGGCACCATGATACCATATATATAGTGAAATTGAATCCACAAAGAACACATATTGAATCTCCATACACATTCCACAAAAATATTCCCTCATATGGTTAGATAATAGATAAATCATGTAAAAGAATAGAGCAAAGACAAGAAGATGGTCACATACATTGGAAGGGGGTGTCAATGACATAGGTTTAGGAAAAATTCCAAAATTTCATTTGTTTAGCATATTTGAAATTTCGGTGTGTATGTGGAGGTAACATGTGAAAAGGATATTATGGAATACAACTAGTTAAGGATGGACTCTCTTTTTTTTGGACTCAAAAAGGAGAGGCAAGGCAAAGATGGAACCAATCAATTGATATGTTAGTAGGAGCTTTACTTCCTCTTGACCCTAAGGATCATGGCTTATTCGGGCATGTTACCCACCCACATGTATGGGTAACCATAGGAGAATTTTTTCTTCTATGATGCAATTTTCCAGCTAGCTTTCATACATTATTTATTATATGTTGTCTTTTTGTTTCCATTTCGTTTCACAAGTTATCTACAACCTGAAATTTTTAACATTTAATTTAGCTGGCATGATTGTGCCTAAGATTTTCGTGAAGGTTGAATACTAAGTTCCTAAGGTGTTCTTTTCTATGGTGACAATTTATTTTCTTTGTTTATAATGTTTATCTAGCCACATCGTGGCCACTGTCACCCAACATAAGAAATCTTGTTCGAGTTTCCTTATTTTCTTGGGAAAAATGGAATTTCCATTGCTGATGTTGAGGTATATGTCATATAAATACTTTATAGTCTACTTTCTTTTATATTATAGTGTTCATCCTCTTTCATGTTTTATACTGTGCATTGTATCTTATTTCATTTTCAAAAGAGGAACTCAATATTGATGGTAAGACGCAAGAATTGAAGAAACATGAGAACAATAACACTACAATGACAAACGCATAAAGAGAGAGAGAGAGGAGAAACAAAATAGTAATACCCTCAGAGCTAATATCTTGCATGACACATGCACATATAGACTAATGGTCAAGTCTTTAGAGTTGGTAAATTCAGTTGCAATTCTTTTGTAACACAATGATAATGTTTTCAAGTGATGAACCAATATTTCATGCGTAAACTGTAGTCCAAACAATATTAAGTTGGAAACTCATGTTTTAATACTTGGCATTTCATATAATATAATTTATGTGGTGGAAATTATTTCTAGTTGTACTTAATATTATTTACTATTGTAATTAACACATACATCTTTGTGTTTTCAATTTTAGATGAACATGCACATTGTATGGCATGTTTTTAATTTAGTAACAAAATCATACTAATTAATTTATGCTGATTAATAAAGAACACATAAATTAAATATAGAATTAATCAATAAGTAGTTTATATTTATTAATTATGAACACAAATAAAATGAATATACGACAGCTAAATTAGTTGACTATAATGATTATTAATTAAAGTAAATGAAATAAATATAAACTATTCAATGAGTTGTTTATATAATGAATATAAAACTACCAAAAAAATAAATGACTATTGTAAATGATACAATTGTGATTAAAAATAATGAATAAATTTTTCATATATATGACTATTAGTAGCTAATTTATGGTATCTTATAAGATGACCGAAATTTAGTCATATTTCTTTTGTCATTAATTGGTTTCAAATCATCACTAAAATTTACATATATTTGACTATTAGTGGCTAATTTATAGTAACTTATAACATGACCAACATTTTGGTCATATTTATTTGGTCAGTAATTGGTTCTTTTGGGTGATCATGTAGTATTATATTTTGTTTTGTATTTGGTCATTAATTGTGGAAATTAATGACTAAATCAATGACTAAATTAATGACCAAATTAATGACTAAATATACTACTAGACAATAAAATTGAGATAAGGAATTAATGATTAAGGTAAATATGACTAAAAGTTGGTTATGTTACAAGATACTATAAGTTAGCCATTATTGATCACCAACTGAAAGTGGTCGTTTATATGCAAATTTTAGTCTTTTTTTTAGGAACTAATTAGCTATTTTGTACTAGTGTTGGTATAAAACTATCCTAGTCAATGAATGCCTCACTTGGTCCAATGCCAAACTATTCTAACATGGGTGAGTTACTTTTCAAGAAAAAAATCAAAATTAAAAAAAAATTAATACCTAAACCCTAATTCATAGCACCCTAAAACCTAATTGCACATGAGAAGACTGCATATTTTTTATTTTCTGGTATGGAATCTTTAAAATTCTTTTTTGCACTAAAATTTAAATATTTTATGTATATTTTTACTAAACCAAGCCATTAAATTCAAATTGGTTTGGGTCATAGCCAAGCCTGAGCCCATGCCTGAATTGACAGTCAGTTGAGTCCTAGTTATAATTTTTAAAACATTTGTTTCAACTATAGTTTAAATTTTTTATTTGCCACATTTTAAATGGTTCTTATAGCTAGTTGTAGCTAAGATCATTATGTAAGAAATTTATCACCAAACCTCTGCCCTAGGCCATTTATTTTATTTTTAATAACTTCATTTTTTAGTTCATTATACACACTTTAGTGATGAATATTTCATGTTTATAGATCTTTTGTAACGTATGAAAATTCTCATAGAAGGATCAAATACTTAGCTATGTTTTACATGCATAATAGAATTACTAGAAAAGAAAAGATAAAAACCCCAAAAAAATCATAAAATTTCTTCATTTTCAGAAACTCACAAAAGGTAGTCAAATGCAAAAAAATGTTCATTTTTAGATATTGAGCTTTGTATTTTCACTTTCAAATATTGAGCTTTGTAGCCAGAGTTGCTACAAGTTTTATCTCTAGTTAGTTATTTAAGACATCTTTGTCACATAATTTTCATACTTTGACAAATGACACAAGATATATTGATAGTGAGATATTAGCTACAATCAAGGGCAGTGGATAAATGAAAATTCTACCTGGGGATAGGTAAAAATATTTGAAAGGAAAATGGTGAGCTTATAACATATTTGCAATGGAGAAAAAAAGGAAATTAGGCTCAATTCCAAAAAAAGAATGTGATTGAAAAACTGCCATTCTCTAAAGGTGAATTTTCTATATAGAAAGTTTGTAAAGAAGCTAATAGTCAACATTCCTGAAGTGTATTTTATTCTATCTTGTTGAAACCTAATGTGACTGGCCTACTTTATGTATATGTTAACATCTCATATTTTCCATTACTATTGTGTGTTTTGTATACATTGAAGCTTGGTTTCCCTACTTTCTTCTCATTTTTGAATAAATGTTATTAAAGTTTTTATATGTTAAGTCACTTCCTTGTATTCCATAGGGTTTCTACTTCTAAAGATGAGTTGCACATATAATGCCTCTACTACAATATGGGCTCATGGAAAATGGCCTATTTTGTTTGAAAGGAAAACACAATCACAAACAATCTATTCTAATTCATAATTGATTATTCAATCTAAGTTGACCCTAATTTTTTACTCATCAATGTTTGTCTACTTGAAATAAATGTAGTCCTGTAAAATTAATATAGAGAGTCTTGTAAGACATTTTAACACACATAAATGTCACATAATTATGAAACTTTTCGAGAAACTAGAGTATCCTAATGAGAAAAAGAAAAAAATCAAACTGAGGATTGTTAGTTTGAAAGTCAAAGAAGGGGTAAAACTCACTTCAGAACTAGTAATACTCATGAATTTTCTTATGCTCAATGAATTCAAGTTTTATTATCTAAGCATTATTATTCCAATTATAGCTTATAATTTTTTTTCTTTGTGTGAAAATAAATAAACAATTGTCCTTGTCTTGTGACATCAAAAGCCCTTTCAATCCATCCTACTGAAATTTGACAAGCATAAGTTATTAGTGGCAGTGGTCGGAGTTTTGCAACTAGTGTTTCTGGATCATCACACACTTTCTAGGTAAAATGACACTATAAAATAACCAAAATGGTTGTAGTTCATCTCATGATAAATCCTTCTCACTTTTTGGTTTGATTTTAGCTATTTTTTATTTTAGATATTTTATAAAAGTCCAAATTTCCTGTATAAGCCTATGACCATCTGCAGAGAGGAAAATATTTTGGCTTATCTTGTAGTATCTTTGTCTAATCTTAACCATAACTCCTAAGGAACTCCCACTATAATTTTTTTAATTCCACAATAGATCTTTTTTAATTGGGAAGGATCTAGATAAATTGAAGAAACATATTGCAAAAGCTAAAGCTCTCAATGGAGCAGAGAGAAAGACTCAAGATGAGAATGCTCCAATATGAATAGCTCCAGCAAAAGGAGTTCTAGATGAATTTGTAAGGATGAATTTTGTTTTTGATGTTACCCAAGAAAGTGAATTTGGTTTCCAAATGCACAGATCTCAAAGATTGTGATTTCTTTGTGTTGTAGGAGTGAAGCGATAAATACATAGCCAAGCAACAAGTAGAAGATTTTTTATGAAATTGATGGCTTTTAGAAGATGCACAAGTGGATACAATGAAAAGATTTAAACTAGTTATCGAGTTGCCTTTTGTTCAGATATCAAATGTAAAAGGAGACTCTTTGCGGGAAAAATTTGAATATAATGCAGTTCACTATTACCACCCAAGATGTACATTGATTAGGGTCACAACTATTATTTCTACATACTATTCCACATGCATTACTTTTTGTAGCCTACTAATTCTTACAATTTTATGATTTTATCCGGCCCAAAATTTTACTCAATCCATGATGGATAGTGTGACATAAATTGTTTATGGTTTACTTAGGGAGAAAAAGAAGAAGAGGGAAGAGAACTCTAGAAAAATCAAGACAAGTAGAGAACAAGTAAAAGACAAGTAAAATCATTCAATGAATAGAACCAAGGGTGTTTTTCTATGGGGAAGGGAAAACACATGAATTTTAGGATTGCATGCTCTGCACCAAAAGGACAATAGGGTAAACCTACATAATATTAGGGGTTGAGATGCTAGAGTTTATTAAATAAGACACTGCTGAGACTTGACTTCAATGTCTATTATGTTAAACATATTACTATTTTTGCACCCATATAGAACCCATAGTTTAGGGAGTATTCACTGTGTACTTGGAACTAGATTGGCAAAGACACATGCTTGTGAATAACACACCTTATTACCCTAAGTGTGATAAATAATTATTTACTATGTTTTATATTGATTTATATACACCTTTGTAAATTGGATATGAAGCATTCATAACCTTATTACGTATAATGGCTACATATTTGTAGCCATCCCTATTTAGCTTAGTTATTTTCTAGTTGGTTTAGAGTGAGAATAATTGGTTTAACCTTCATATCTCACACTAATGCACAATAGACATGGATCCGTTGGTTTCTATCAAATAAAGATACTATTTACATCTATGGGCACCTTGAGTTGACTGAGGGTGGAGGATTTTGTTTATGGAGTCCCTCATTGGCTAATGGGTGGAGGCCTCTAACTGTCATAGAATAGCTCTCCTTTCTAGAGTGCTCAAGTTCAACACACTCTGGATTCCTAACACATGTTGGAGTTAATGTAGTGGAAACATAAGGGTGCACGAAAATATTTAAAATCCCTGAACCAAGTGAGGATGGACATTTTCATCTCTAGATTCCCTCATTCGTTGATTGGTGTGTAACAACCCTAGTTAAAAAATGCATATAAATATAAAAATATAAGACCACAGTCATGGGACACATATTCCAAGTTGAATGTTTGGAAAAAAATCCTAGTGGGTGCTCATTTCATTTATTATCATGAAAGTAAATTGGCAAAGGAAATTGAAAAGGCTTTGGAAAGGCAAGAGACATTAATTGTCATTTTTTATGAAAAATATGGAAATTAGGAGAAAAGGGAGGTGAAAGGTCATAGGTTGCATGTGACGAGGAAAATGAAGGAAAATAATGTAAATTGAAGAAAATAAACACCTCATTGATAAAAAGGCTTATGAGGATCAATTGGCAAGATTTTACTAAGGCTTGGTAAGTGTAACATTTTCTCAGTTAAGTTTTTGAGCTCTCTAATTATTCTCTCTCTAACTCTGACTCTTAGGCATTTAGATTTTTCATAGAAAACTTTGGCATTGGATTAAGAAAGAAAAAGAAGGAAAGTGGAAGGAAGGACCAAGTAAGGAAGATCATGATCACTCAACTACAAGAGGATTCTTTGCAAGTACCAATTTTCATGTGTGTTTTCCTTTCTATATTTTGCGTGCATGCTATTACATGGGGTTCTTTTCTATTATGACATGGTTTTTTCCAAGTGTGACAATATTTTTAGCCTAGCCTTGCCATTTCCGAATAGCCATGGTGTGATGGGGTTCTCATGTTTTTGTTGAGCTGGATTGTCAGATGGATTTAAAGCTAGGTGAGGTGGATATATCAAATGAAATAAACATGGCCTAGTGATCACTGAACGAGACTGTGGATTGTAGTAAGACCACTGGGTTAGTGACCATTGAACCAAAATGTGGGTTACGGTAAAGAAAGGTATTGTGTGCCTCTGTGTGCCTAGGAATCCTCGACTAGTTAGTGGCATGATATACAATAAATCCTAGAGGTGGTTTCCCTTGATTAGACATAGGAATGCTTTCTAATGAATGGCAGGATATATGGTGGAATCTTGGTTTATGGCCTATTGATCTAGTGTGGATTGTGGTAAATCATGAGAGACTAGGAGACAAGAAAATTCCTCCCGGTGTAGGTGGAGAAATTTGGTGGCATCCATGCTTATTTTGGCTTAGTGATCTGGTGGAGATCATGGTAAAGCATGTTATTAAATGTTTATTATTTTGGCCTAGTTATCTAGTGTGGATTGCAGTAAAGCCTGGTTTCTATTGATGAGGGGTAGGTGGTTTAGCCTCGAGATGACCTGGTTGGTTCCTTTTGGTTTGAGTCTCACATTCATGCTTGGAATATTACACAAGGGTGATTATCTGAAAAGATATTTGGCTCTACCAATCTATGGTGGGTGGAACCTTGTAGTCCCATACCAGGTATCTTATGGGTAAATGTACTAGTTTATGTGTGGATTTTATGACTTATGTATCCTCGATAATTCTATTTTTATTATGTTGGTTATAAGCATCTATTATGATAGTGATCCCTTATGGATATCCTCATGTTTTTATTTGTAAAGGAATGAACAATGTATCTATTATGTAATAGATGGTATTGCAACTAATGATATAAAGAAAAAATGCTTCTTAGCGATTCTCAGATAAGTATGAGACCTCTGCTTAGATATATTTTTTAAAGTGGTAGATTACATATTTGTGACGTGTTTGACGAAATGCCTATCATGTCTAGTAGGGTTGAGTCTAGACATTATCAATTTTTTTGCAAACGTATCATTATTCTATTGTGTAAATTCTTTTATCAACCTATGATTGAGTTATGGGTAGCGACATGGGCTCCCGGCCTAAAAACATGGCACAAATATTGGAGTCACAAGCACATGTCTAAGGAGAAAATTCCCCAGACACATGCATACCAATCCTATGGGAGTATCTGGAGCCTCGTAAATGAACCCTTTCCATATCAATGGAGCATCGTGGTTTAATGGCCTCAAAATTTATTTGGTTTGAGGGGATGGTTACCTGAGTGGTTGGGATGTGACCTAGGAGTTATGTCGCTGATGTGGAAGGTTTATGTGGTGTGTTTCTATCGATTCCACTTCCTTAAGGTGACTTAGGAGGAGGAATCCCATTATAGTGGCCTCTTGACACATATCTACCCTGGTTGGCTAGTTAATTAGGTAGATGTGGGATGAGGGTGTGAGAGAGTGGTATCAGAGCAGTTTGGGTTCTCTCTAGGTGGTGTCTAGTTTATGTTCTTTTTGGGTGATATCTGATGCTACAGACTGGTATCAGAGTGGTTGCACTCTCTTTGGGTCATATATGATACCGTAGAGTGTTATAAGAGCATGACTCAACCCCTAGACTGGATGGGCAGAATGTGTTTGTCATGCATGCAAGTAGGTTGTGTATGTGCTTTTCATGTATGCATGGTGGTGGTCATTGTTAGAGTTATGTTTCCATGTAGGAGTTCATGTTGTTGTTGGGATGCATTGTCATGAATGTATTTCTGTTGTATATGGATTCGTTATGCGTGTTTGTGTCTATAGGTTGTTATGAATGCATTAGATCATGGTTATGGTTATTCATGTATGGTATGTTAGATATGCATTATGAGTTCATTGTTTGTAGTTATATCATAATGATGTAGTTGTTATGTTATGATTCTAACGTGTTGATTGAGATATAGCAGTAGATGAAAACCATCAGAGTGAGGTTGCAACACTAGACTTTAGGGTAAGAGAAGATCATCATAAAACTATTGTATGTTGGGCATGAAGGCATGTAGGTTAAGGGTTGTTATATGCATTATGGTTATGTGTATGACTTTCATTCTATTGATGTTATGGTTACATGCATGATAGATGATAGGTGATTAGTGTAGTCATATGCAAATGCATCAGATAGTCATGAATGATAATAACTTGTAGTTGTATGCATTGTTGTTTTATGTTAGATAACTTGATGATTATGTTATATGTTGTTGATGAGTATGTTATAGGTTAACTTTCTCTTGTTATATGATAGTTATCTTATATCTTGTTTATGATCATAATTTTTTGTTGTTATATGGTAGCAACTTGATGATTAGGGTTATTAAATTAAGATCTTGATGTTATATATCATATTAATTTGTATTGGTCTATGCAAATAGTTAGGGTCATGAAATTCAAGTATGAGTTGACATATTTGTGATATTGTGCTCTACTAATCTAGACTTACTATGCATATGTGATTGTTATGCATGAATCACAATTATGTATGAGTTTATGATGTTAGCATGTTAGCTAATTATTGTTATGGATATCATGACCTTACTTATGTTCAAGTTGATATGTTGTGAAGTTATATCATGCTAATATAGATTGATTATGCATACATAATAGCCTCCCCTAAGATACATCAGGGCACGACTTTGGAAATGTTGTATATTTGGTGCTTAACTATTTCATTATATTGTCTAGTTTGTGTCATCGATTTGGTGTTTAAGTGTTGGTGTCTATTAGGTCATCTACCTGTTGTTGAAGGTTTGGTTAATCACACTATATGAGTATGTGTCTCTAAGATTGCATCAAGAAATGATCTTGTTTTAAGATGTTTTTCTCAAACATATGTGCTGAGATAGCTTATATGTACTTGAGTGTAAGTAGGTGACAATTGTAGCATTATGTCTAATGACTATGAGTTCACTATGGATTATGACACGATTGTTAGTCTTGGTAAAGGTTGATTTCAAATTGACAGATGTGATTGTATTGATATTTGGAGCATGTGGTTGAAATTTGTGAGAAGTTGTAGAGTAACATGCTTGGCATTAGTAATTGACAAGGTAAGGTAACTACTATGTTGTTATGTTTACTTAAGCACTGAAAATTATTTGTTTATGGAAGTATGATGTAGGGGATTGCATAGAAAAAGTGTTTTGCATGAAATATTAAAGAAGTCTTGGATTGAGATTTCACTTGAAAGAATTGGAAACGCATGGGGATTGAGTCACATTGTCTGTTTCTAGTCTTGTGATTTTTGTCTTTTGTGATTTATTGAGCATGACTTTTGGTTTTGTTTATGTCTAGTGAAAGGCCTTGGCACTTTGTTTGTGGTGTCGTATTGTTATTGATTTTCATGGTTTTCTTATTCTTTTCTTCTTTTCTTGCCTTTTATGTTTCGAGTCTTGGGAATTGGTTGGGAAATACGAAAGTTAATGGAGAATGGGAGAAGCTGAATGAAACAAAATAGGTGATTTAAGGTCTGGATGGATCTCAATGCATGTATAAGGGAATTTGAAGGAAAGAGTATGAAAACAAGTTGGATTGGTTGAGGTCATTGGTGTAAATGGATGATGGTAGGCAATCATGATAAAACTAATTAGGAAAGGTAAAGTAAATATAATTGAAGTGTTAGATGCCTTGGCTATGTTGGGAATCATTTTTCTCAATCTTGTGCATGTTGTGAACAAACAAATGGAGTTCTCTTAACCTTGATCTTATGATATTTGGTAATTATGTTGTGATCATGATTTCTTTATGTTAATGTTTATATGCATATATGTATATATGTATGTTTTTATCTAATAGGGTCATCAAGGATCATGATAGTTTTATGTTGGTGTTTATATGTATACATGTATGCATATATGCCATTGTCTAATAATGTCACCAGGTATCATTCTTGTGGAGGAATGATTGCATATGCAAGTGAATGGCATGAAGAGGTTCCTAGTTTATTAGGAATCAAGTGGGAAGAATAGCCATGAAAAATATATGAGATTAGTATCATGTGAATATGAAATGATATATTCTTGTATTATGCCTAGGTTTATGTTATGATAGGTAACGTTGAAGGATACATCGGTGGAATGAAAACAATGTGCCTTGTGGCATGCTAGGATAAGCATGGATGGTAGAGCTACACTAGAAGCAAGCTCGCTTGGTATAGGCAATATGGTTTTGGATGTCAAATGCTATTTTTGCGTATATTGTTTCCATGTTGTATATTCAGTGATCATACATATGGTTCAGATGTATATATTTTGTAGTGGTGTAAAACGGGTGTAGGTGTATGTATTGTTTTGTGGTGTTCACCGGGTTTAGTTGTATGTCTTGTATGTCAAGTGTAGGTGCATGTATTACATGGCATTGTATATCATGTATAGTTATATGTGTGTGATTTAGAATATGTGTATGTGTACATGGTTGAAGAGAAGGAGTTGGGTGTTCATCCGGTGTGGCAACCGATCCCGTGTTTGCACAGGATAAAGACAAATGTAGAAGCTAATGATTGATTAAAGGATAAGTATCAGTATTCTATTTCATTTTTATTAGGCATGTGATTTATTATTCCAGTCTATGATGATGATATGTGATCTATGATTCTGGTTTATGATGGTGTTGAAGCCCCAAAAATCGGGTCTACAACAAGGGGGATACCCACCCGGTCTGGACCTTGGTTAGCAGCTCCTTTTCTGCTTGGTATAGTGGATCCAACTGAGGAAATGGGACCAGTTTCCCAATTTGGGTGTGTGTGTATGATGAACTGATATTTCTCTTTCTAACAGTTTCTAAATGGAATACTTTTACTCTAAATCTAATATAATAATATGGAAATTGTATTCCAATAAGCAGAAATATCTAAATCTACACTAACCCCGGGTGTAATATTTCTTTTATGCGATCTAAAATGATTTCAAATAACAACTGGTAATAAATATCGTTCAACTGTTATGAGAAAAGAATTCAATAAAGATGAACCACTTCGTATAAAAAGTTAGACGAAACAGTTGCGAAAAACATAACACATAATAAGCTATTCATACATTAAGCATAAATAAATAGCTATCACTGTACAAAAGTGCCAAATGATAACTCAGGCATTGATACATCAATATATAAACAACTGAACATGAAAATCTCTTTAACACAAGGGCAGAAATAGTTAAGAGATAGAAGTACCATTTATAACTAGTCCTACTCATGAGCTTCAAGTGATAACGATTTATCTCTTCTTGATTTAACATCCACTAAGAGTACAAAAGTGCAACATCAGTAGCAGATATCAAATTAAAATATTAATAAATCCTATTCCATTCATTCATCAAAACCTCCTCAGAGGGTACAGAAGTGCATGTTCTGGGGATAAGTTTTTGATAAATTTCTGGACCCTTCTCTAAATGCATGAGAAGGGTTCAAATACTACTAACTAAATCTAAAAATAAATTATTACAAAAATGTAGGATGCGGTTTAAATGACCGTCCTTATTTCAGGAAAATAAAACAAAATTAAAACTAAAATTGAATCTAAAATTAAAACTATTTATGTATCTGGTCCCTGGAATCGCACGCATGCAACATCTGTTTGAGAAGAGTCGGCTGGCCGACTTCCGATTTTAGCTGAGCTGAGAAAACAAAATCGACAAGAGCTGGTGCCATCTTTTCTGTTGAATTGATAATACACTTAAGAGTCATCCATTGGCTTTGTGGCTTTACCAAGTATGCCCAGTAATAATCCCAGATCAACTTGGTTAACCCATGGATTGCTTGTGCCTTTTCTTGAGCTTTTTGCTTGTAATTTGTCTCTGTCGTTGCTTTCTTGCAGTTCTTGAGGCTTGCATGTGACTGAGCAATTAGAAGCTTTCCTTTTCGAGAAATTTTTCTCAGCGATGCACGATTAGCGTTAGGTGCTAGGCACTAATCGCGCATCGGAAACTGCCTTCGTTTCTTGATCTGGGCTTCCTTGATGCATTTTTTGCCTTTTGCTCTTTTTCCATTTAGCAGATATAAAGTTCAAATTTTGTGAAAATAATGATTCCATAAGCTCTTGACCCTAAGCCTTGAACTGTCTATTTCTGATATCAACGTTGTCCAGTATCCACTTAACCATGTCCGTGTATCGGAGAATTTTGGGCCTTGCTGCTATCCGGTGTAAGAATGAGCAAGCTAGCTTTGTGATAGATACCTCAGAAGAACTATTTGAGCCCGCAATAGTGGTAACTTCCATTACTCTGGGATTCTCCTCTTCAAGCAGATTATACATACCTTCCCACGAAGCAATTCCTGCGTCTCTGTTGTAGGCCATGTCTATATACTAGGGCGCCATTTCTTTTTCTTCAGAGCTCGGAGCTTTGCTTTTCTTTGCCATTTTATCCTGTGTATTTCTTTGTATCATTCTCTGTTCTCCATTCCTACAATTCACAAGTGAAGTGAAAATAATGACAAGGAAGGGTGATGGGAAAGTTTTAAATGTTGAAGATAGATAAATTATACCACCTTACATCAGATGATTTTTCGATAAGCATGAAACCATATTCCATTAATAACTGGCAACTAACTCATTTATTAGCATTAAAGCGCATAACTAGGTGTCGGTTTTATGGAAAATACTTTTTCGAACCAAGCACGTGAAAGATTTGTGATGAAGCGATTTTGCGATTTGCTTCGCAATATCATAGATTGCAATATCGCAGATCGCAACATCGTAGAATCGTAACATCACAGAGTTGACCGCTCGTGACATCGCATTATCACATTGTTGCTTGTATCGCGAAATCACAATATCGCAGGAACGTGATATATGGTAATCTTTGTTATTCCGTTTTCTGCAAAATGCGATTTTCGATTGGCATCATCGCATATCGGAAAATTAAAGTGTTTTAAATGTAAGTTGTGCTTGATGTATGCGATGTGATATTTTATTATCGTGTATCGCGATCTAGCAATGTTGGAATTCGACTTATAAGGTGGTATCCTGTCATCTTTTTGTGATGCGATATTTCCTAAGGAAAGATTTTGTCTTACCTTATCATAAAACTTAGATTTTTTAGATTTTTCAAGGGGATTTCCTAAGCTTATGATGGTAATTTTTATTCAAAAAGGAAATTTAAACACTAACTTGATTTTTTAAATAAGGTTCCCCAATTATTTAGTATTAGGAATAACACTAAATAAAAGGGGGGTTGTTGCTGGCCACAACAATTGGCAATTCACTTGGAAGAACCAGTTATCTCTGTGTTCTTTTGAATTTTCTAGAAATTAAACTTTACTATAGAAAGACTAAGTACATTGTGCTTTTTCCTATCAATGATATTTCGTTTCTTCTTTTTCCCAACTTTGATTATTTACTCGCTCAAGCTAGTCTTTGTATCTACATCAGTCATTACTTGGTTTATAAAGATAAAAACAAAGTCTTCTCTGTAAATCAGTTTTAAATATGCTCATTTTTCGTAGGTAGAGCCTTTGCTGCCAGCAAGCGTTTATAGCTTCGATAGGGTTACCTATTATCCAGCAATGATCCTGTATCCTACTTAGAGAAATTTACAACTTTTCAAAGAGAAATCCATTTCCACACTTTTTTCTTTCATTTTCTTTTTATCCTTAAAGAACAATGTCTTGGTTTGGTAGCCAATTCATGACACAGTCATTCACTGATTTATAACTTTGTTGAACAAGCTAGCTCGTGATGAGACCCCTTATCTTTTGATTGCAACAATCTTGAGTCATTTCCCTATTGTGGTATGCAGTATTTGGCAAAGATAGCAAGCTATAACATCTATGATCATGATAAGTTAGCTCGTGATGAGACCTCTTACTCTTTAAATTAAAGTGTATCTTTGGTTCATTCTTTAAATATTGTAGTTTCCTAGGTGGGGAGGAATTCATTGTTTCCTTAAGATAGCTCTAGACGACAATGATAGAGTTTTTGGAAAGAGCCTTTCTATAGAGAACCTTCATTTTTTAGTTATTGATACCTTTCATTTGACTGAAATAAAACAATTTCTAACTAAAGGTGGCTTTTCATCAAATTTACAAAGTCGAAACTAATATCATTTCTAGGTCTAGAGTCTTTAACTGTATCTTTCAATAGTAATGATCAATTTTTCAGAAAGAATTCTATTTATACAAGTGAAATGACAAAATCTAGAAGAGAATTTGTGTATTTTTCGTGAATCTCAAATGGAACCATTTACAACGGATTTTATTATGCAAAGAAAAATAACTACTCTACAAAAATAGAAGAATTATCTTCTATGGAAAATATCTTTGAAGGATTTGGCCATTAACAGGTAAAGAATCTCTTTTCCATGTTAAATCTTGTAACATGAAAGTAGACGGGCCTATGACTTCTATTATTTGAAAAGGACCAAGCCACATTCTTTGAAATTTTGTATGTTTTCCTCATGAGCCTTGTCCCATTCTAAAACTAGATCTCCCATCTGAAAATCTTTTCTGGATATCATATTGGAATCAAAAGAAGCCTTCACTAATGCTTGGTGATGTGTGTGAGTTATCTTAGCCCATTCTCGTTGTTCTTCCAATTTAATTAATTCCAGCTGCCTTAGCTGTAAGGAAGAAGTTGGTGCTTCATCAATATATTGAACCAAGGCTAAAGAGGGAATTTCTAGATGTGTTGGAAGAACCACTTCTTTCACATAAACTAAATTAAAGGGAGAAGTGCCGATAGAGGCTTTCTACGTTATTCGATCTACCCATAAAGAATATATTAAATACTTATGCCAATTTTTATGATTTTTGTTAATGGTTCGCTTAATGATCCTAATTAAGTTCTTATTTGTAGATTCAGCTAACCCATTTCCTTGTGGGTAATAATTGGCAGAGTATTTAAGCTTGAGACCCCTTTTGAGTGCAAATTCAGTCATTGCATTACCAGAAAAATATAATTCATTATCAAACATTAAAGCAGAAGGCAACTCAAACCTGGTGATTATGAACTGATCTATGAACTTGATGATATTTTCAGCGTTAGCCGTCTTGATTCCGACTACTTCTACCCATTTAGTAAAGTAATCTGTTGTTGTAGGGATGTATCTATGTTGTTTAGAAGAGTGAGGAATGATCTCACGTATTATGTCCAATCCCCACTGATCGAAAGCTTGTTCAATGGTAACTGGTTGCAGTGCCAAGGATGGTTTCTTTTGTCTCCCAGCAGCGATTTGACAGACTTGCCATTTCCTCACGTAATTATGTGCGTCTTTGAATAATGTGGGCCAGTAATAACCTGTGCACAAAATTTTATGAGCAGTAGTATCTCCAGCGTAGTGTCCGCCTGCTGGCCCATCATGGAGTTCCTGCAAGACTTTTCCAGCTTCAGCTTTCTGAAGACATCTAAGGAGAACATAATCATAATTTATTCTGAAAAGAACGTCATTCACGAGTTGATATTGTTTGAATTTTAACCTTAGGTCTCTTTTCTTGGTATGATCAAGGTTTGAAGGAGCATATCCATTCTTTAGATAATAAATAATATCAGTGTATAATGACTCAACATTGTTTAGGCTTACCTCGTACACTTGTACCTCTGCAGATGGATTTTCGGACATTAGCGATGCTCCTGCCAGCATTTTTCAAAAGCCTTGACCTTTTACGGTACTTGCTGGTTTGATTTCTATGTCATATTCATGTAAGGCAGTAACCCAATTGGCCCTTTTCTCACCCACATCCTTCTGTACTAGAATATTTCTTACAGCTGGAAATGGTACTATGATCTTGGTATGTGTTTTGAGTAAAAAAGGTCTACAACATTTAATTGCTTTAAGAACAACATAAGCTTGTTTTTCCACATCTAAATAATTCAACTCAACTCCTTGTATATTGGAACTGAAAAAAGCAATTAGGGCTTCCGCCTTTTCTTGACTTTCTTGAGTCAGTATCGCAGCATATGATCTATCCGAGGCAAATGTATAAAATATAAAAGGATCGGAAAAATTTAGAGTTGCTAAAGATGGAGCATAGATAATTGATTGTTTGATCAGATTGAATGCCTCATGTTTGTCTTGGTCCCATTTGAAATTTGTGTTCTTTTTTATCATGGCTTGTAAAGGAGACACGACTCTTGAAAAGTCTGGAACAAATCTCTTTACAAAGTTAATCTGGCCAAGGAAAGATTTCATGGGTTTCTTGTTGTGAGGTAGGGGTACTACGGAAATTTCTTTGATTCTGTCAGGATCTATGTGAATTCTAGATTTTGACACTATGAATCCTAAAAGCTTTCGTTCACTTAATGCGAAAAAGGACTTTTTCAGATTAAGCGAAATCCCATACCTTAAACAACATTGAAAGATTTGTCTTAAATCTTTGAGATGGTTGTTTCGTTTCTTGGAACAAATAGTTATATCATCCAAATAGATTACCACTGATTTATTACCTAACCCCTTGAATGCGATGTTCATGGCTCTCTGAAATGTGGCACCCGTGTTAATCAATCCATATGGCATCTTTTGATATGCATATGTGCCCCACTTAGTTCTGAATGTAGTTTTTAATTGATCGTCGACATGTACCAACACTTGGTTGTATCCTGAGAATCCATCCAAGAATGACATTAATTCCGAGCCCGCAATTGCCTACAGTATTTGTTCCATGGGAGGCAAAGGAAAATTATCCTTTTGGCAGGCCTTGATAAGGTTTCGAAAGTCAATGCAGATTCTAATATCTCTGTTTTTCTTTCTAACAGGTACCATATTGGAGACCCATTTAGAATGTCTAACGGGAAAGATTATTTTGTCTTTCAATAGCTTATTGAGTTCAGTTTTAATCTGATTTTCTAAATTGGGATGGATCTTTCTCAAATTTTGTTGGATAGGTTTTTCATTGTCGATCATTAGGATAGTATGTTGGATGATGGAGGTGTTGTATGTTTTGCGTTCATCGTAATTCCAAGCAAAGACATTTTTGTATTGTTTCAAGAGACAGATATACGCTAATTTTTCTTCAGGGGCTAGGCTAAGGCCTAGGTTGATATTCTGTGGTTTGGCATCAGTTCCTAGATTTACTAATTCATAATTCAAAGTTGAACTTTGGAGTTTTGAATTGGTAGATCTTTTGAATCGATCTTTCAAATCATAGAGGTCTTCTAATTTGACTACTGATTTAGGTATACCATTATTAGTACTATCCTATTGCAATTGTTGGTCATGTTGGTCTTCGTCAATTATTTGATTGGTGTAGGATCCTTCAGATGTGAGAAAACTCACAAAATCAGGATCGTCGTTGAAAATCCTCCAATTGGTAATGTTATCAGGAATAGATGGTCTAAAAATTAACTCAATTGAAAATCGGTCAGGGCTAAAATCTTCTGAAGGAATGAGCTTGGAAGCTATGTTGGCTAGGAGGTTTGCGCTAGCATTTTGGAGTCTGGGAATTGATGAAATATTAAATGCTATAATATGTTCAGTCAAATCTTGAACTAAAGATTGGTAATTCTTTAAATGACCTGATAAACAGTGTATAGTATTGCGTACCTGTCTGATTACAATTTCAGAATCTCCGAAAACTTGCAGGTATTTGATATCTAGCCCAATTGCTTTGTATAACCCTTGGATTAAAGCGTCATATTCTGCAGTATTGTTGGTGCACTCGAATTCGAGTTTGAAAGTTAGATAGTTTTATCTCCATCTAGACTTACTAACATGCATCCTGCTCCTGCTCCTTCGTTAGACTTAGAACCATCAAAAAATAGTTTCCAAAACAAAGATTTATTTACAGGACTATCTATAAAATTAATGTATTTAGAACTATCTGTTTGAGTGAAAATTTCTACTTGAGATAAAACAAAATGTTCTAAGTAAGGTGAAGTATGAGCATTAAAATTTCCTAAGAAAGAATCTACTAAATAGTTGCCAATGACATTAGAATTATATGCTACTGGTTCATTTTATCCCTCGAGTTCAGTTACTGTGTATTTCTGATGTCGTTTGCGTTCAACTTTTATTTGGTTTGGTTTACCATTGTAAGGGAGCCACATATGCGACTAGTCAGTTGCAAAGTATCCATGAAGTTTTTCTAACCAATCTCTACTAGGAATTAAGCCATAAAATTCCAGAATATCAGCAACTAAAATGTCGATAACTTGACATACCTTTGGGTTGGATGACAGCCTTATGGTACCCTGATTTAATTTGCCAATCACTTCGACTTGCCATCAATCTAGCTGAACTATCTGCACAATGGATTTTTGTGGTTGAACGTTCAATTTTGCACATATTAACCTTGGTAAAATATTCAATGAAGCTCCAAAATCGACTAAGAAATTATGCACGTTTTTGTTGAAAATTTCATAAGTAAGGAGAAAAGGGGGAGTATGAGATCTTGATCTTCCTCCAATTAAGGCAATATCGTTTGGATCAACCTTATTCATCGTATTAGTTGGAGGTCTTCCCATATCATGGGAAGCTTGAGAGATTACAACGGCTGGTAAAGGTGCAACTGGTACAACAAGTAATTCTTTCAAAAGTACTTTTTGCTAGTGTTTTAACTTGCTCAATTCAAAAAGAGTAATATTGGCCCTAGCCTTTTTCATATCTTATATGATATTATAGTCCATTTCATTTGAAATGATTAGCATTTTAGATGGATTTGATGTGTCTGTTTGGACTGGGTTGGTTTGAGTCACTTTAGGTGATGCTTTCTTGGCTGCAACTTTATCCTTAGTCATCGAGCTTGCGCTCTTTAGCTTAGGTGTAGGTTGAGGAGGATCAAGTTGATTTCTACTTTGAGTACTAACCAGGAATGCCTCTTGATCCTCTTCATCTGGGAGGACGAAATCCAACATACCTTGTAACTCTACAACTTCTTCTTCATCGGTATGTTCTTCAGTAGCATTTTCCTCTTCTTCTTCTTCTGATCCAGGATTTGTAATAGCGTTAGGGGGCTTGGAATCAATTGAACGATTTCTTTTAAAAGGCCTGTATGGCTTTTTAGAAGAATTTTCTGCCACTTGTTTCTTAATTACAACCATTTTGTTAGACATGGTCTTCAAAACTTTTTGTAATCCTTCTAAATCGAATGGTTCTTTTGGTTGTTTTTTCTTGGGATCTTCTTTGAAAGAAACCTTCTTATATTTTCATTCTTTTGTCACATTTTTCTTTCCTAAAACCATAATATGTTTCTCTACTACTATTACTTCTTTCATATTTTCAACTAAGGTTGTTTTGTTAGCCCTATCAACAAAGATTGCTAAGTTTGATGGTAAAGCGGTGATGGACCATTCACTTCGCACTTATTCACTAGGCTGAGAAGCAGTAGGAATTATGTTTAAGATTTTATTGAAACGTAAATTGAAATATTTGATAGGTTCTCTTGAATAGGCCTTAAAGTTAGAAAAGTCATTGATCAGTGTCGCTATGGACCTGTCATCACCGAACTTGGTCAGGAATTGTTCTTGGAAGATGTACCAACTAGTAATAGATCCAGATGGTAATCAGAACTACCATGATCTGGCTGTTCTTTGCAAAGTATAAGAAAAAATCGAACAATGGCATCTTCGTTAAGAACTCCATTGAGATTTATGGATAGCATAAAGTTATTTATATGTTCTTCCACTTGCATGCCTGCCTGAGGATTAAACTTAGGCAACCATTTTTCAGGATGGGCTGGTAGCTGACTCAAGGGTGCAGGCATTAAGAATGCCCCTGCGTTATTCTTGGAGATTGGGCCATCACTGAACTAATAATAGAGGAAAGTGCAGAAGATGATCCCTACGGTTGATAATATGAGGATATTACGACTGCAGACGGTTGAGAAGGAGATGTGGAAGTTCCAGTAGGCTGATGGACAATGATCTGAAGTGGAGGAGTGGATGGTTGACTTCGCGGTGAAGAGGTTGAGATGGACGATGATGATGAAAGAGTCTCACTATCAGAACCTTTAGGAGACTTCCTTGCTCTCTTCCTTCTAGGTAAAGGTAATTATGTTGGTTGAACACCAAACTTTTCGCTTTTTAACCTAGTAAGAGGATGAGCAGGGTTATATTACGAAGTCACGTTGCCTTGAGATTTATCAGATTTTTGGGGAGATATAGAAAATCGCTGAAGTTTGTGAATCAAAGATTCAACTTCAGGAGGTTCAATAGCAGATTGTTCTAAATTGTCAAGGTTTGTAGCAGCGGATGTTGCTCTAGTGACTTCTGATTCTAGATTTAAATGCAACGGAGAAGTTGGGGGAGATGGTGAGAGCAATTTACTCTCACAATGGTATTTAGATTTAGATTTACTTTCCATTCATACTTCAGGGCCCTCCTTCTAACACCAAATATGTTGAAACCCCAAAAATTGGGTCTACAACAAAGGGGATACCCACCCGGTCTGGACCTTGGTTAGTAGCTCCTTTTCCATTTGGTATAGTGGGTCCGACTGGGGATATGGGACCAACTTCCCAATTTGTCTATGTGTGTATGATGGACTCATATTTCTCTTTCTCACAGTTTCTAAATGGAATACTTTTACTATAACTCTAATCTAATAATATGGAAATTGTATTCTAATAAGCAGAAATATCTAAATCTACACTAACCGGGGGTGTAACCTTTGTTTTATGCAATCTAAAATGATTTCAAATAACAACTAGTTATAAAGATCATTCAACTGTTATGAGAAAAGAATTCAATAAGTATGAACCACTTGGTATAAAAAGTTAGATGAAACAGTTGTGAGAAGCATATCACATCATAAGCTATTCATACATTAAGCATAAATAAATAGCTATCACTGTAAAAAAGTGCGAAATGATAACTCAGGAATTCATACATCAATATATAAATAACTGAACATGAAAATCACTTTAACACAAGGGCAGTAATAGTTAAGAGATAGAAGTACCATTTATAACTAGTCCTACTCATGAGCTTCAAGTGATAACGATTTATCTCTTCTTGATCTAACATCCACTAAGAGTACAAAAGTGCAACATCAATAGCAGATATCAAATTCAAATATCAATAAATCTCGTTCCATTCATTCATCAAAACCTACTCAGAGGGTACATAAGTGCATGTTCTGGGATAAGTTTTCGATAAATTTCTGGACCCTTCTCTGAATGCATGAGAAGGGTTTAAATACAACTAACTAAATCTGAAAATAAATTATTACAAAAATTTAGGATGCGGTTTAAATGACTGTCCTTATTTCAGCAAAATAAAACAAAATTGAAACTAAAATTGAATTTAAAATTAAAACTACTTCTCTATCTGGTCCTTGAAATCGCACGCATGCAACATCTATTTCAGAAAAGTCGGCTGACTGACTTCCGATTTTAGCTGACCTGAGAAAACGAAATCGACAAGAGCTGGTGCCATACTTTCGGCTGAATTGATAATACACTTAAGAGTCATCCATTGGCTTTGTGGTTTTACCAATTATGCCCAGTGATAATCCCAGTTCAACTTGGTTAACCCTTGGATTGCTTGTGCCTTTTCTTGAGCTTTTTGCTTCCAATTTGTCTCTATCATTTCTTTCTTACAGTTTTCGGGGCTTTCAGGTAGGGAAAATTTTAAGAACCCCCCTAAATTTATATATATAATAAATGGGTGAATCTCCATGGTATATAGATTTATATATATAATAAATGGGTGAATCTCCATGGTATATAGGAAAAATGGAAGGCGATTTTATCAATAATATAATATGTATATATAATTTTTTGGCGAATCACTCACCAAGCATGGCGAATATTTTACTCAATTACAAAATCTTGTAAGATCTTGGTATTACCATGGGTTATTATAAACCTGGAGCTTAAAAGTTACTATTAGTAATTTATAAAAATTAATAAAATTAATAGTTGATTTTTATTTTATTTTTTATTTTAACCAAGCTAAAATGTTTAACATACATTAAATTACAACATCCATTTTTACTCTTGATCCACCCCCGAGAGGGATCAAATATTTTTTCACCCTATGCTAGTTTGCATATCACGATATTTGATACCTCTCGAGGGGTTAGTAGATCGAGAGTAAAGATGGATCTATGCTGGTTTAATTCCCACATTTAAATAGGCTACATTCGAGGTGAATACCATGGGTCAATACCATGTGCCATTTTGGTGAATACCATGGTTCAATACCAGGTGCCATTTTGGTGAATACCATGGGTCAATACAATGTGCCATTTTTATTTTTATTAATATTAATATTAGGGTTAATAATGTTTTTTTGCATGGTATTAATAACAATCTAGTCCATGGTATTTGTCCCATAGTATTTTGTCCATAGGTTTTACCTAAATATAACGCATTTTTTGAGTGTTCGTAAATATAAGGTGACTTATGGAGTAAATATAAAAAAATGTTTATTTGTTTACCATACCTCTTGTTTATTTATATTTTTATTAATTTACCATACCTCTTTTACAAATACGGTATTTGGCCCATAGGATTCAGTTAAATAAAACCTCTTTCTTGAGCCTTCATAAATAGAATGAGGGTTATGGACTAAATATAAAAAGAGGTTTTATTTATTTACCATACATCTAGTTTATTTATATTTTTATTTATTTACCATACCTTTTGAGTAAGTATAAAAAGACATTTTATTTATTTACCATACCTCCACTTTACTTATATTTTTATTTGTTTACACCCTTGCATGTATATAAGGTGACTTATGGAGTAAATATCAAAAATGTTTTATTTATTTACCATACCTCTCATTTATTTATATTTTTATTAATTTACCATACCTCTTTTATAAATATGGTATTTGGCCCATAGGATTCACTTAAACAAAACCTATTCTTGAAAATGGGCGAACGGATTCACTTAAATAAAATCTATTCTTGAAAATGGGCAAATGGAAGGTTGTAACTCCTAATTTCAAGGGCTAAATTTACCTTTTTTACCCTCTCCATTAAAATAAGGTGGGCTATTTGAGGTGATTTGTAAAAATGTACTATGATACAAAATATTCGCCCACTAAAAATTTAAAACCCCTTAATTTCGCCTAACGGCGAACATTTGCCCCTAAAATTTTCTATGCTTTTAGGTGACTGAACAATTAGAAGCTTTCCTTTTCGAGACATTTTTCTTAGAGATGCGCGATTAGCGCTAGGTGTTAGGCGCTAATCGTGCATCGGAAACTGCCTCCATTTCTTGATCCGAGCTTCCTTGATGCATTTTTAGCCTTTTGCACTTTTTCCTTTTAGCGGATATAAAGTTAAAATTTTGTTAAAACAATGATTCCATAAGCTCTTGATCTTGAGCCTTAAACTGGCTATTTCTAATATCAACGCTTTTCAGTATCCACTTAACCATGTCCGTGTATGGGAGAATTTTGAGCCTTGCTGCTATCCGGTGTAAGAATAACAAAGCTAGCTCTGTGATAGATACCTCATAAGAACTATTTGAGCCTGCAGAGCTGTAACTTCCATTACTCTGGGATTCTCCTCTTCAAGCAGGTTATACATGCCTTCCCACGTAGCAATTCCTGCGTCTCTATTGCAGGTCGTGTCTATATACAAGGGTGCCATTTATTTTTCTTCAGAGCTCGGAGCTTTGCTTTTCTTTCCCATTTTATCCTGCGTATTGCTTTGTATCATTCTATGTTCTCCATTCCTACAATTCATAAGTGAAGTAAAAATAATGACAAGGAAGGGTGATCGGAAAGTTTTAAATGTTGAAGATAGATAAAGTATACCACCTTACGTGAGATGATTTTTCGATAAGAACGAAACCATATTCCATTAATAACTGGCAACTAACTCATTTATTAGCATTAAAGTGCATAACCAGGTGTCAGTTTTATGGAAAATAATTTTTTGAACCACGTGCCTAAAAGATCTGCAATTTTGCGATTTTGCGATTTTCTTCGCAATATCGCAGATCGCAACATCATAGAATCATAACATCGCAAAGTTGATCACTCGTGACGTCGCATTATCACATTTTTGCTTGTATCGCGAAATCACAATATCGCAATATCACAGATCGCAGGAACATGATATATGGAAATCTTTGTTATTCTGTTTTCTACAAAATGCGATTTTCTATCGGCATCATCGCATGTCAGAAAATTAAAGTGTTTTAATTGTAATTTGTGCTTGATGTATGCGATGCAATATTTCCTAAGGAAAGATCTTGTCTTACCTTATCATAAAACTTAGATTTTTTAGATTTTTCAACGGGATTTCCTAAGCTTATGATGGTAAGTTTTATTCGAAAAGGAAATTTAAGCATTAACTTGATTTTTTAAATAACTTAGGGTTCCCAATTATTTAGTATTAGGAATAACACTAAATAAAAGGGGGGTTGTTGCTGGCCACAACAAATGGTTACATGTGATTTATGATGGTTGTTTTTTTAGCTAACTTGATGTCATATGTTTATAGATGATGATTTGGTCAAAGATGCTAGTTTGACTTATTGTGATAGGAAGTGAACATAATTGCAAGTTTATCTTACTAATGAGCTACCAATGAGGTATGATTTGAATTTATTTGAATTTATTTTAAATCTAATGAAAATTATGTGCTTCGTATAGGAAGCATGGAAATACTAGGTCTGGTGGTTGAATTTAACTACAAGAAATATAAACAATAGAAAAAGAAACTGGAACATGAAGTAGTATGATGGTAAAGAAATTCAAGAGTAGGGCCATTGTGGGACACTCGTAGACAATAGTGCCCACTGATTTCCATGAGAATTCTATGATTGGTATGATGGTTTTGGGGCAGGTATATGCCTTGGTTGTTTAACCTTCCGACATGAAGAAGCCTTTCCGATAGATGGATCATTCGAGATAGGGGATGTTAGGGACGTTGGAAGATGATTGATTGCATGGAAGGGGTGACTGGATTTCCTGAGGGATTGTGAAACAGAGAAGGGAAGGGTGAGCATATATTTCTTTTCATCATTAGAATTTCTATATGGAATCAAATGAACATTGGAAGTGTGCCCACGAACAATGAGGCGGTAAATATTCACTAAGAGGACAAGTAGACACGATTATAGTGATAGACATTGGATGCAGATTTAACGTTGTAGTGTATTCTGGACTTCTTGGGAAGGAGGTGAATCCTGGTATTACTTTTAGGGTGGAGGTGTAAGCCTTTGGATTCCCTTATTTTGGAAGCAGGAATTGTATCCTTTCATTTGTTGGTTGAGAAAATCCACATATGTGTATATGTGTGTATTATTGTAAATAATGTATCGAGATGGATTTATAAAGCTCCATAGACAGTACGATAATTTGGTGGGTCAAGAAAATGTGTATGTGTGTATATGTGGTTATTATTATAAATATTGTAATCAGTTGTGTTATAAATCTCCAATAAACGATATGATTATCACGTTTCAGCAGTGGTCATTATAAATACTGCAAGAAGATATGTTATAAAGATCCATGGGAAGTATGTTTTGTTTTCAGTGTCTTGCTGGATATAGGTGTCATTGAACACCGAGGATGATGTTCCCCTAAGGGGAAGCATTCTGTAATATCCCTCATTAAAAAATCCTTGTAATAATAAAAATATAAGACAACAGTCATGGGACATGTATTCCATGATGAATTTTGGGATAAACATCCTAGTGAGTGTTCATTTAAGTTATTATGGCTAAAGGAAATTGGCAAAGTCAATGGAAAAGGCTTTGGAAAGGAAACATACATTAATTTCATTTATTTATGAGAAATATGGAAATTAGTAGAAAATGAACATGAAAAGTCACATGTTTCATGTGAGGAGGAAAATGAAAGAAAATAATGGAAATTGAATAAAATAGAGGCATCATTGATAAAAAAAATTATGAGGATCAGTTGGAAATATTTTTCTAAGGCCTGGTCACTATAACCTTTTGTTACTTCAATTTTAGATATTTCTCATTATTCTCTCTCTCTCTCACTCTTGGACGCTTAGATTTTTCTCGGAGCAATTTCACATTGGATAAAGAAAGGAAAATAAAGCAAGAGGAATGAAGGAGAAATGAAGGTAGAGCAGGATCAAGTAGCTACAACAAGATTATTTTTAGGTATATATCTGCATGTGTTCTTTCCTTGCTATATTTTTCATGGATGGTATTGCGTGGGGTTTTATGTTGTTATGGCATGAGTTTTTCTAGGTGTGGTAGTGATTTTAGCCTAGAATGTCCATTTCTGGATAGCCATGGTGTGATGTAGTTCTCATGTTTTGGTTGAGCTGGATTTCCGGATGGATTCGGAGCTGAGTGAGGTGGATATCTGAAAGGAAAAACACATGTCATAGTGATCCCTTAACTAGACTGTGGATTACAGTAAAGCCACTTGCCTAGTTATCCATGAACTAGACTCTGGGTTGTGGTAAAGCCAGGCATTTCATGCCTCGGTGGGCCTAGGAATCCTTCAATAATTAATGGTGAGATATGCGGTAAATCCTAGAGGTTGTTTCCCTTGATTAGGCCTAGGAATCCTTGTCGGTGAATGACAAGATATATAGTTAATGTTAAGGTTGGAGTCTCAGTTTAGGTCCTAGTTATCCGGTGTGGATTGTGGTAAAGCCTGAGAGACTAAGAGACCGGAAAATTCCTCACGATGTTGGTGGAGAAATTTGGTGGAATCCATGCTTGTTTTGGCCTAGTGATCTAGTGGAGATCATGGTAAATCTTCTTATTAGATGTTTATTGTTTTTTCCTAGTGACTATTAGCCCCCTAATTTTCTCTCTTTTTTCCATTTTCCTCTTCCTAAATCATAACCATTTACCATTATTTTACCTCTTTTATATAGGCTCATCTTGCACCAGTGAAAGCACGGTAACATATTTCGTATAAAATTTATTTTTCTTACTTTTAATTTAACTTAGGATTAATTAATCATTTATTACATGATTTCTTACTTTTAATCACTCTTTGTAACTTATTGATATCTCCAATGTTTATTTGGTAGTTAGAGTACTTACCGTGACCGCTGATCCTAGTGCAGGATCAGATCTTGCACCATTTCCAACAGAACAAATCCTTGTAGTAGATCCGAGCCTCATTGATCACAACCTCATTTTGAGCAGCTTCAACCATGATAACAAGATCGATCCAAAGGCAGCCAAGATTGAATATGTGATGAATGAAAGCTAGAGATTGGCTACAACCAGTTTTGCTAACTGTCTAATTTTGAAGGCCGAAAAGCTAAATTTTGCATTTGGTTATCTAATTGGTTGAATGATCTATTTTGGCTTTAGTCAAAGATCTATATAATGCCGAATGTAAATAGGACTAAGGGATTTTTTTGATAGAACAGAGACACAACCAAAGAAGCGGTAACAGGTTGTTGTATTTTGTTATTGCCCGAAACTGGGCTGGACCATGTATCAATGTATGTACTTGCCTCAGTGAATTAATAAAAGGGAGCTCTGGATCATGTTTCACAAATCACGTTTCTATATTTGAGCTGATGAATTGATTAAAGTACTAAGCAACGTTTTTATTTAAAGGGGAAATGTGCTGGTTGGCTAGGGCCCAACCAACCCAGCACATTTACCCCATTTCCCATTTTCTTGCAATTTGTGTTTACATTGTCAAGTGTGATTTAAGTTTAAGCACATGCATTCCTATTTGAGTGAAAGCAAATCCATTGTGAGAAGTAGATAAATTCCCTTTCCTGCACTTGATTTCAGATTGGTTTTCCTCTGCCTGGTCCAAGCAGGAGAAATAACCCTCCACTAGTGCACGTTGGTGTGATATCTCCTTTTCTGCAATTCTGTTTGATTGGTTTTCCCTGCCCAGTCCAAGCAGGAGAAATGAACTTGCACCAGTGCACGTTGGTGTGACGCAGCAAGCCTTCTTAGTATACTTCCCGCAATCTTGTTTCTTCATTAAATGCTTATGACAGGATAAATGTATATTGATTGTTTCTTTATTCTTGCACTCTGTTAAGATCAGAAACATTCACTTTTTATGTGTGCAATTTGATCTAACAGTATAATAGCACTTGAAATAATTAAGCACTCATTTTAAGAATTAAATGCTAAGTGCAGGGAGCTCTGATTCGGTGCAAGGACTAGTTTCTTGCCATGAGATCTGAGTGCTTTGAACCTAGAAAAGGTCAAGCCCTTACATGAAGTAGAAATCCTTTAGTAAAGACACCATTTATACCTTCTGCATAAATCTTTGTTCCTGCACTAGTGGAGGCAGACTACAATAATACAAGACAGATTAGTGCAAGAAGGAAATATCTAAAGGAGCAAGTTTAAGGGCCCATCTGTTGAGACTACTAAGTGTCTCTGCTAAATAAAAACACACACTCAGTAGTTAAACAATAATTAGCTAGAGTGATTTCCCTTTATCTTTAATTCCCTCTTGCAAATCCATTCTTCCTTGTTCCATTATTTGATTATTTTGATGGTTCAATTTTCCTTTTTCTCTTTTAATTTGATTCTGCAATATTTCCTTTAAAGAAAGTGGGGATTTATATTAGACATACTCATACCATCTCTGGCATTGTCTGTGTTTTGTCTCTAAGTTTATGGATCCCTCGGTTGACAAATTAAGTGTTGAGGAGTTTTTCTTAAGTGTAATTCCTGCATCCAACATTTTGGTGCCATTGCCGGGGAGGCAATTTGATTTGGTAAGAATTTTCTGATTATACAATAGAGGTAACTTTTCCTTTATTTTTGCAGTATTGTTTGGAAAATCTTCTTTGAAGGAATTTACTGGTGTTAATTGATTTCAGACAGAATATTTTATTATAAGTTGTTTGTGATTTTTCTTTCTTTCTTGAAATGAATTCCAAGAAAAGGTAAGGGTTCGAAGCCCACTAAGGTCCAAAAGAATTCTGAAAACCATTCTTATATTAGGTATCCTTCTTTAAGCAAGAAGCCAAATCCAATTCAAACCCATCATGCAAGAAAAATCCACCTAGATTCTGGTGACAGCAACTCAGGTGTGGTTTAGCCTCTTGAGAGTGTTTCATGTAAAAGGAAAACAATGGTGGACCATGAAGATCATGTGCAAGGGACTGGTGAAAACCAGGTAAGTAGAGAACAATCCACTTTTTTGTTTCCAATTTTGGATCCTAATACTATGGTGGAAATGAAGAATATTCCACCATCAACTCTCCCTCATTTCCATGGTAAATTTCATGAAGATCCTGACTCTTTTCTATTTGAGTTTGATATTTTGTGTAGAAGTTATGATTATTCAACTAACGCTCAATAGTTAAGATTATTTCCTGCTACTCTCAAGGACTCAGCTCTACGCTGGTTTATGGGGTTAGGCGGAAAGACTATAACCTCTTGGGATTAGATGAAGAGAGTGTTTTTGCCTAAATGTCAAGAATATTGCAAAACTCGGGACATGCAGGATGAGATTTTTACAACCATACAGGATGATGATGAAACTCCTGAAGATTACCTAGAAAGATTTTTGTATATTTTACAAAGGTCGAAACTTAAGTTTGATCCTAGTACCATGAGAACCTTGTTCTTAAGAGGACTTACTGATAATGCTAGAAATTATTTAAATATGTTAGGACAAGGTCATATTTCTCAGCAAACTTTTGAACAAATTTGTGAATTATGTAGGAAATTTTCATGAAATCAGTATAGATCCAGTAGAGGAACTCGATATAGAAATAGAAAAACTAAATCTACTGATGCTATGATTATTGGACTAGAAAATAAAATAGAAAAGATGAAAATTCATATAATGAATATTGTTACCAAACAATTGGACTCTTTAAAATTTCAGCAAAAACTCATAAAGGCACAAGATTCATTATGTATTTTCTGTCCTAAATGTAGAGACAACCATTGTCCTAAAGAGTGTCCTCTTAATTTGAAAGAAACTAATAAGTGTGCTATTTGTGCAGAAGACCATGTCACAGAAAATTTTCCCCTGATACCAGGACTTAAAGCTGTATTTACAGGGGGACAACCTGAAGCTAAATACTTGTATGCCATGGGAACAAGAAGGAATTGGCCTCAAGTAGGTGCATGTATGGCTCCTGAATTTTCTCCACACTATTTCGGTTATAATTCACATGCATATTTTTATCCTAACACTAATCAGCAGTGGCGTTATGGGAATCAATATCAGCATGGGCAACCTTCTCAACCATGGCAACAAGGTTGGAGAGGGCCAACTCATTCTCCATATTGCTACCAGCCATCTATGCAGTCATATCCATATACGCATACACCTTATTCAATGCCTCAACATCCGAGTCCGTTTACTCCACCGTTGCCTTTACCTCCACCTTTTCGACCCCCTCAGTTGCCTGCTCAACCTATGCCCAATCCTAACAATAATAAAGCAGTGCAAATGATCTATGTAACAAACCCACCTTTACCATTCGAGTACCAGTCTATTCCAGTTAGGGTTCATGATATTCAATTAAGATTAGGAAGGACTGTAACATCAAAAAATCAGAAGCAACCTACAATGATTGTTGAAGAGAAAGGAGAAGAGGAGACACTTAACCATTCTTTGAAAGATGTCACTAAGTGGCCCTACCCTCTGAATCCTTACCATCTTCTTCCAACCAGCATCCCTTCCCAGAGAGGCTAGTAATGGAAAGAAGTGAGCCTATTTCTGAGACTAGCTTGGCATCAGAGCTTCAGAATTTTTTCATTAACATACCTTTGCTTCAAACCATCAAATAGATCCCCATTTATACCAAGATTATTAAGGAACACTACCTCAAGAAACCCGGGAGGAAGAGATTGAAACCCCAAACCATTCAATTTGTTGGTAGGAAAGCAGAGTTGATGACGAGATGTGTGTCTATGGAAAAATATATTGATCCCAGAAACCCTATTGTCTCAGTTCAGATTGGTGATGTCCTTGTCTCTAATGTTCTTATAGACCTTGGGGTATCCATTAAAGTCATGACTAAGAAAACCATGGATCAAATTCAGTTATCCATCTTCGCCCTACTCCCACTGTGCTTGAATTAGCAGATAGATCTAAAATTAAGCCAGAAGGAGTATTGGATGATGTGATCCTATCATTAGATTCTTGGGAATATCTTTTTTATTTCATTATGATTTAGCCAAAGAACCCAATAGGAGGAAATCCCTTGATCTTGGGTAGACCATGGCTTGCTACGACCGATGCATATATTGGATGTCATTTAGGTGATATGTATATTTCAGATCGGGATTGTAGGAAGAAAGTTACCTTATACCCCCTGCCAGATCCATTCAAGACATTTGAGATACTTTATGGTTGGATCAAAGCAATGATGAGGAGACTTAGCCTATTTCCCTTATCCATCATTATACTCAGTCTCCACAAGAAGATGAGATTCGAGATTTCCTGAATAATCTAGACACCATGCCTAATTTTGAGCCAATGAGCCAGATTTTCAGCCTAGATTTTCAAGATAATCATGATTCTCATTCTTCTATACCGCTGCATTTGACCACTCCCTTGAGTACTCCTGAGCCTAATACTACTATTTTTGAGATTATCCCTTCTAAATCCTTGCATATTACTTCAGATTTGGACTCATCTCAGTAGGAGCATCTTGTGAATTTGTTGCAAAACCATCTTAGTGCCTTTGCTTTGGGCTATGAAGATATGAAGGGTATTCTTCTTGAAACTTGTACACATCATATCTATATTCAAGAAGAAACCTGACCTATATGACAACCCCAAATTCAAACAAATCAACCTCTAAGAGATATTGTTAAGGAAGAAGTACAGAAACTCTTGGATTTCAGTTTTATCTATCCTATTTCCGACAGTCAGTGGGTCTCTCCATTAGTGCTAGTACCTAAGAAAGATGGAAGATGGCATATTTGTATTGATTATCGAGAATTAAACAAAGCCACTTTTAAAGATTATTCCCCTCTCCCTTTCATTGACCAGGTACTTGATACCCTCGTAGGAAAGAAATGTTTTTCATTTTTTGATGGCTTTAGTGGCTATAACCAAATAAAGATTGCACCCGAATTTCAGGATAAAACTACTTTTACAAATCCATGGGGTACATTTGCTTATAAAGTGCTTCCCCTTGGTTTATGTAATGCCCCGACTACCTTTCAAAGGGAAGTCCTGGCCATTTTTACTGATGTAGAATTTGTAGAAATTTATATGGATGACTTTTATGTTTTTGGTGATTCTTTTTAGGAAGCTCTCAAAAATATGGAGAATGTACTTCTTCGTTGTCAGGAAGCCCATCTCTCCTTAAGTGACAAGAAATGTAGATTAATGTACTTGGCCATTTGATTTCTAGAAAAGGTATTCAGGTTGATCCAACAAAGATTGAAATCATTCTGCATCTTCCTGCACCCAAAACTCAAAGGGAAGTAAGAGGTTTTTTAGGACATGTTGCTTACTATAAGAGATTCATTGAAATTTTTTCTAAGATAGTTGCCCCTATTTTCTAACCTTTAGCTAAGGACAGTGAATTTTCTTGGACCATAGCTTGCCAACAGTCTTTTGAAACATTGAAGGAAAAGTTAGTACATGCACTAGTTTTGAGAGGTCCTAACTAGTCCCTTTCTTTTAACATTTCCTCTGATGCTTCAAATTTGGCTATTGGCGCAGCTTTAGGACAAGAGGAAAATAAGCAATCCTATGTTATTTATTGCATTAGTAAGAATTTCTCTTCCACTGAATTAAACTATATAGTTATAAAGAAAGGGTTTTTAGCTATAATTTTTGCAATTAATAAGTTCAGGCATTATATTACAGGATATGAAGTATTTGTACATACTAATCATTCCGCGATTAAATATTTGATGAACAATCCATTGACTAGTGGTAGAGTGGGTAGGTGGTTACTATTGTTGCAGGAATTTAATATTACTATTATTGATAGACCAGGAAAATCTAATGTTGAAGAAAATTTTGTTTCTAGATTAGATAATCTTGGTGAAGCAACTCCTGTTAATGATGATTTTCCGGATGAACATATTTTTGCTATGTCAGCAGATTCTCTATGGTTTGTTGACATTGATAATTACTTGGTTATTGGGAAAACACCACCCCACTTGTCCACTCGTGAAAAGCAAAATATTATTTAGTAAAGTGCTACATACTCCTGGATTTAAGGAGATCTCTTTTACACTGGTCCAGATCTGAGTATCCGTAGGTGTGTAAGAGAGGAGGAAGTGTTTGACATATTGAAATCTAGTCATGATGAACCTTGTCGAGGCCAATTTGCTTATAAGCAGACTGTATATAAAGTATTGCGTGCTGGTTACTTTTGGCCTTCCTTGTTTAAGAATTCCAAATAGTATGTTAGGCAATGTGATAGTTGTCAATGAATGGGCCAGCCTAATCAAACCAATGAAATGCCTTTATGCCCCCAAGTTATGATTGAGCCGTTTGAAAAATGGGCAATTGATTTTATAGGGCCAATAAATCCAACATCATTAAGTAAAAAGCATATCCTGGTTTTTACAGATTTTGTTACAAAATGGGTAGAAGCTAAAGTTATTTCCTTTGCTACAGAAAATGATTTTGTTGATTTACTTTTTACTGAAATCTTTAATAAAATTGGTGTGCCTAGAGCAATTGTTTCTGACAATGGTCCGCAGTTTATGTGTAATCTAGTACAAGGTGTGATGGAGCAATACAAGATCTGTCACAAGAAACCCATGCCATATCACCCACAAGAAAATGGCCAGGTGGAATCCACAAACAAAGTGATCGAGTCCATTCTTACAAAGACAGTAAATATGCATTAGAAAGACTGGGCTGGAAGATTACCAGAAGCTTTGTGGTCATACAAAACCGCTTGGAGAAACAGTAGAGGACATACACCGTATGAGTTGGTATATGGAAAACAGTTTCTTTTACCAATTGAATTACAGATCAAAACTTTCAGAACTGTAGTTCAGTTAGGACTAGATCTATCTAAGGCACAACAACAACATATTCTCCAATTAAATGATTTAGATGAATTTCGTAGGGATGTTGCTCCATAGAACATATTAATTTAGCAGCAAAAGGTAGCATGACAAGTCTAATCAAAAAAATCAATTCCAACCCGGTGATTGGGTGCTCCTTTTTTATTCTAGATTTAAAATTTTTAAAGGGAAATTCCATACGCGTTGGATGGGATATTATGAAGTTGTCCGAGTATTCAAGAATGGAGTAGTAGAAGTTAAAACTATTGATGGAAAAAATTCAGTATTCTTGGTAAATGCACACAGATTAAAGAAGTATTTTCAGCGAGTTGGCAGGAAAGATTTTACACAACAAGTCCAACAACAATTCGGGACAGTAGCGATGAATGGTAATACCAACCTTTTGCAAACACGAATTCTTCTTCGTCTTAAATAATAATAATAATAATAATACAAAAAAAAATAAAAAAATAAAAGTAAAGAAAAAAATTCCTGTAATTATGAAAATTAGTTCGCTAACATGACTGCAGAAGGATCAACTTGAAAACTAGCGTGCTGGTAGGAAGATCAAAAATTTCTAATAAAAATAAAATTTTGCTTGATCTTTAGATATGCTAGTGACCACCAAGTAAAATCAGGTTCAGTAGAACCAAACTTTATACAATTGGGGTAATTAGCATGGATATTTTTATTCAAGTAATGCTTAATTTTCGTTGTAGTTATTTTTTCTTGCAACAGTGTTGGCAGACCTTCCAAAATATTTGCTGCCCTTCTTCATATTTCACTTTCGTAATACTACCCCAACTTTCTTCTTCAATCCCATAATGATTAACCTTCCCATATTCTTCTGAACTTACCCTGTCTGTTTCGTAAAAACCCCACTTTACCCTTGAATTTTTTCCCTATCCCACTTCTATTTATCCCCTCTTGTGGTACTATTCCTAGAATCCTTGTAACAAAATTCTTTCCCATTCTAAAATTTCCCTTTTCCCACTTCTTTGTTCCCTCATGAATTCATTACAGGATCTCGTGCACAAAGAGAAAAGGGATATGCTCTGAAGTATCAAGAAAGGGTGAAGCAAATTTCTACTATAAGTTGAGGATGCCATGTTGGAAATCCAACCTATATTTTACTTAAACTCCCTATTCTTTTGTTTAGATATTATGATTGCACTAGTACAAGCATGTCGTCCTGTATAATAATGTAAGCAGAATGGTACCAGTAGAATAAAATAGTTTAGGTGGTGCAAGCAAACTAGTGCAAGCATGCACCCTATCAGAAACATAGTACAATTTGTTCTTTTCATAGTATACATCATATGAAAGTGGTCATCATGAAAGTTTATAAGAAGTCCTTTCACTGGGTCGATGAGTACTTGTGCTATCAAATTAACTAGGAGAAAATTATTTAAAGTATAAGGTGTTTTTAAGATAAGAATCATGACCATTTTGTAATGAATGCTAAGTTCTTCTTTTGAATTATGAAGGAGTGCAAAAGTGTTTAAACATTGATTGGATATAATTTCCCCTTTCTCCTATATTCCTAGATGTACTTCACTCATAATGATTACCTCACCTAACCGTTAAAACGCCGCCGCAAGTACCAATCTGGCATGATCTCAAAGATGCCATGCATCCATGGCTATTTCAGTGGAATGAATGGGTGATAAGATGGAAGGGATGGTGGATACCTATCTATAAGAACCAATTTTCCCAGTGTTGCATCTAAATTCTCAACTGTTGATAATTGTTAAGCAGCGATACTGCCTGTTCGAAGTGAACCTTCGTCTCTCAGTAGGGTAGAACAAACTGTTTAGTATCGCAATAGTCTTGCAGTATTGTGAGACTCAGGCTTTCTTCAGTTCTTGCAAAATTTTCATGGGCACAACAATGAAGTGGCCTTATAGTTTGCTATAATTTTCAAAAATGGCCAAGTAAAAATTGGGCCTCTAAAATTTGAGGTTACAGAAGAGTTTATAGTAGCAGTGACAGGCTTGCAAAATGTTGGTGAGTAGTGGTTTAAAAATCAGAAACTAGAAAGGAAGTGATGGCAGCATTTCGTCGTTGACAAGAAGATGAAAGTAGATTGGAAGGAAGGAGTTCTGCATAGTGCCCTGCTAGCATAGTGGTAGGACATCCTTTGCATCCTACATAAATTCGTAACCTGTGACGGAAGGTACTCCCACACTTTTTTGTACCATTTTAGGATGTTGTAGCATTTCGAAGCCACCCAGCACATCTGGTGGAGGATGAATTTCCCTTATTTTTTCCTTAAGAGCTTGGAAAAAATGGCGAAGGGTGTGCAGGAGAGACGGGGAGACCAGGCCGACAAGAAGTTATGTCACCACGGGCTGATAAATATTTTGGTCCAGAAACAATTAGAAGTTGAAGGCAGGACCTGGGAGGTGCTGTTAAAACAACTACATAAAAAGACAGCTACTAGAAAGGAGACAAAGGACCCCACCCGCACAAGCAAGGGTCTGAGTAAGAATGTAAAGAGGAGTCTTGCTCGCACTAGTGAAAAAAGGAAATGACCTGAAAAATCAAAAGAAGAAAGGGCCCCATCTCCAAATAAGAAGAAAGCAAGTGCACCTATTGAAGAGACTCCTTCTACGCCACCAGTGCAGGCACAAACCCTCAAAGAAGACAACCTATCAGTCCTTGCGGATGCAGAAAAATTTGTAGACGTCAAAGATGACACTCTGTTGGCAGATTTCATCAAAAGGCCCCAGAAAAAGAATAAAGAATTTGTTGCAGGAAAAGAACCATAGCCCCCACAGGACGTTGAATCCCCTTCTAAACCTGTGCAAGAAGAACCAGAAGAAGAAGAACCAGTGCAAGAAAAAGAACCAGAAGAAGAATAATTTTCTAATGTAACCATGAGGGACACTGAGGTCCCTGAGGAAGACACAGCCCCTATCGAGAGAGAAGAAGAAAGAGATTTGGTAATTCCTGCTACTTGGATAGTTGAACTAGAGCTTCAAGTGCAGAACTTAGAATAGCTCATGGATAAAGCACAGAAGGATAAAGAACAGAGCAAAGAAAAGTTAACTACAAAGATCCAAAAAAAGAAAGCAAAAGTTAGAGTTTGGAAGTACGGAGCTACACAATGTTTCAAGTGGCTTAAAATGGTGACAAAGAAACTAAATAACATCAGAAAGAAGAATTCTGAAACATTACAGGCTAATGTCAGTATGCCAGAGCAGGATTGAGCTAGAATGCTGAAATTTTTGAAGGCTTTTTGCAAAGCTAAAGAGTTGTGTGAGGACACACAACAACTTAGGGATGGGAGGATGTTAGCCCCCTAATATTCTCTCTTATTTCCATTTTCCCCTTCCTAAATCATAACCATTTACCGTTGTTTTACCTCTTTTATACACCCTCATCTTGCACTAGTCCAAGCACGGTGACATATTTCATATAAAATTTATTTTTCATACTTTTAATTTAACTTAACATTAAATAATCATTTATTGCATGATTTCTTAATTTTAATCACTCTTTGTAACTTACTGATATCTCCAATGTTTATTTTGTAGTTACAGTACTTACCATGACTGTTGATCCTAGTGCAGGATCAGATCTTGCACCGTTGCCAACACAACAAATCCTTGTAGCATATCCGAGCCTACTTGATCACCACCTCATTTTGAGCAGCTTCAACTAGGACAAAAATATCGATCCAAAGGTAGCTGAGATCAAATCTGTGAAGAATGAAAGCTGGAGATTGGCTATGGCCAGTCTTGCTAATTATCTAATTTTGAAGGCTGAAAAGCTAAATTCTACGTTTGGTTATGTAATCGGTTGAATGATCTATTTTGGCCTTTGGAAAGAGATCTATATAATGTAGAATATAAATAGGACTAAGGGAAGTTTTTTATAGAACAGAGGCACAACTAGAGAGGCGGTAACAGGTTACTGAATTTTGTTATTGCCAGAATCTGGGTTGGACGATGTATTAACGTATGTACTTGCCTCAGTGAATTAACAAAAGGGAGCTCCACCTCATGTTTCAAAAATCACATTTTTGCTTTTGAGCTAATGAATTGATTAAACTAGTGAGTAGCTTTTTTATTTAAAGGGGAAATATGTTGGTTGGCTAGGGCCCAGCGAACCTAGCACGTTTACCCCATTTCCAGTTTTCCTGCAATTTGTGTTTACATTGTCAAGTGTGATTTAATTTTAAGCACATGCATTCCTCTCTAAGTTAAAGTTGATCTGTTGTGTGAAATAGATAAATTCCCTTTCCTGCACTTGATTTCAGATTGGGTTTCCTTCACCTGGTCCAAGTAGGAGAAATAACCCTGCACTAGTTCACGTTGGTGTGATATATCCTTCTCTGTAATTCTGTTCGATTGGTTTTTCTTGCCTGGTCCAAGCAAGAGAAATGAACCTGCACCAGTGCACGTTGGTGTGATGTAGCAAGCCTTCTTAGTCTACTTCCCGCAATTTTCCTTCTTTCATTAAATGTTTATGACAGGATAAATATATATTGATTGTTTCTTTGTTCCTGCACTCTGTCAAGATCAGAAACATTCACTTTTTATGTGTGCAATTTGATCTAAGAGTATAATAGCACTTGATATAATTAAGCATTCATTTTAGTAATTAAATGCTAAGTGCAGGGAGCTCTATTCTAGTGCAGGAACTACTTTCTTGCCACGAGATCTGAGTGCTTCAAACCTGGAAATGTTCAAGCCCTTGTAGGAAGTAGATAGCCTTTAGTAAAGACACCATTTATACCTTCCGCATAAACCTTTATTCCAGCACTAGTGCAAGCACATTGCGATAGTACAAGACATATTAGTGCAAGAAGGAAATATCTAAAGGAGTAGGTTTAAGGGCCCATCTGATGAGACTGCTAAGTGTCTTTGCTAAAGAAAAACACACACACATTAGTTAAACAATAATTAGCTAGAATGATTTCCATTTATCATTAATTCCCTCTTGCAAATGCATTCTTCCTTGCTCTAGTCTTAGATTATTTTGATGGTTCAAGTTTCCTTTTTCTCTTATTAATTTGATTCTGTAATATTTCCTTTAAAGAAAGTATAGATTTATATTATAAATATTCATACCATCTTTGGCATTGCTTGTGCTTCGTCTCTAATTTTACAAATCCCACGGGTTGACAAATTAAGTGTTGAGGAGTTTTCTTAAGTGTAATTCCTGCACCCAATAGTGACCCACTAGGAATTACAGTATAGCCCAGTTTCTATTGATGAGGGTGAGGTTGTTTAGTGTTAGGATGCCCTTGTTGGTTATTTTTGGTTTGATTCCCACATTCATGTTGGAATATGGCATGAGGGCAATTTGCTGAAGAGATATTTATAGCAGCCAATCTATGGCCAGGTGGAACATGGTAGTCCCATACGAGGTTGGATTTTGCATTTATTAATAGGAGGTTCTTTCCTTGGTATTTTATTTGTAAATGTATTGGTTTATATGTGGATTCTATGGTTGATGTATCCCTGATATTTATGTTGTTAATATGCTTGTTATAAGCATGTATGATGACAGTCATGATGTATGGCTCTTCTCATGTTTTTATTTGTAAATGAATAAATAATAAATCTATGACCTAATAAATGATAATGCAACTAATGATGTAAGGGAACAATGCTTCTTAGCGATTCCTAGATAGGTATGAGGCCCTTTTGCTCATATCTATTGTTTAAACCTATAAACTACATATTTGTGACATGTTTGATGAAATGCCGCTCATTTCTAGTAGCAGTCTACTTTATACCTTGTCAATGTTTTTGCAAATGTATGATTGTTCTATTGTGTAAATTCATTTATGAACCTAGGATTTATTTATGACCAGTGACCTGGGCTCTGGACATGAAAGAGTGGCACAAATCCCAAAGTAATGGGCACGGGTCTAAGGAGAACATTCCCCAGATGCATTTATAGCCATGCTATGGGAACATCTAGAACAACCAAGATGCACCATTTTTCATATCATGGGAGTGTCCTGCGTTTTAATGGTCTAGAAACTTAGTGGGATCAAGGGGCTACTTATCTGAGTATTTGGATGTTTCTTGGGAGTTTTCTTGCTAATTTGGAAAGTTTGTGTGTTGTGTTTACGTTGATTCCACTTCGTTAAGGTCACCTAGGAGGTTGAATCCCATTATAGTGGCCTCTCGTTACATATTTACCCCTATTTCATGGTTACCTGGGTAGATGTGGGATGAGGGTGTTACATGGTGGAGGAGGTTTACCTATGGAATCCTTGAAAAAGCCTACAAATAAACACCTTTATGCAAGGTGGAGGTGGGATAGACCTTTGGAATCCCTAGTTTTGTCATTGGGATAGGATTTACTAGCTAGGGGAAAATGGTTGCATTGTTGGCATTCTGTTAATGGTAGGAAGGAGAATTATTGAACTTATCCAAATGACCATTTTAGGTCACACGGTTTTGAGTGCCTTATTAATTGTGATGCCCAAATATTTCTGGACTATTCACAACATACCTATCTATGCGTGGTTATAGGATTACACTGCTATGTGTAATTGCATGGTAGAAAGAGGTGGGCTAATGGATGTACATTTGTATTCGTGGATGTGATTTGTAAAATAAAATGTTCTGTATATAGGTACTATTGTTAGTTGATAACCTAATATACTTTCACAAGTTGAATATCTATACAATTCACGTTCATACAACATAAAAGACTCATGGAAAATATTACTCTTACGAAATATTGACATGATATAAGATCTATGAAGGTCTCATGGCTCCTTAAGTTTGGGCCACTAGGTATTACAGTAATGATATAGAATTTTAAATACCCCATGTATAGCACTTGCATGGTATGCACAAGTCTCTTAGGTTTACTACTTCAAGTTGGTATCATGGTGAAACTTTCCCTTTTTTCGTTAAATTCTATTCATGAGATTATGAATTTAAAGGTTCGAAGGAATGTTATCTAGTGTTTCGATGGCATCTCCATTAACATTACGTTTTTGATGGAACAAACTTAATGCATGCCATCTAATATATTTATAGTTGGCCTATTGTATCTTTGTTCCTACTATTTTCTTTGAATGAGTTATGTTTACATATGCGTCGCTAATCATTGCACAACTATTTGGTTTTCTTGTATATGTATAGTAGTGATGAGAAGCTTGTTCTCGAATAGTTATTGCACCATTATTTGATTTCTTACATATATAATAAAAAGAAATTTGTTTGGAACATATGACAATGATAATATACAATTTTTGTATAGATCATATTTGTCATTTTATCGTATTCCAACAATGTGTTGTATCATCTAATAGTTATGACATATTGTTACAATCCGTTGTCATGTGTAAGTTTTAAAATCGTCACATGCATGACTTATTGTTACAAAAATGTGTTGTCATTGTTAACTAATCATTAGCCATGACCTATTGTTACAATAGTGTTCGGTCATGTGTAATTGATCATAAGAATTATGTATAGTTACAAACAATGTGTTGTCATGTGTACTTGTGAAATATGAGTATGATGTATTAAATTGCTGCAAGAGAAACACTTGTAGAATAGCCTTATTTTGTAGTATAATATAGGACTTCTTTGGGGCAAATGGTGACCAATTGTCAAAACACCACAATGATGATTATGTCCCCTTGGGAAAACCTAATATTATAAACTGGTTGTGCATGATATATTATTCAGGAAGATGTAATAGGTTCATGGTTGCATTACCCTCTTAATGATCCATTTGCACTGACTCCCTCGGATGGACTCCTAACATAAATGTTGACATGCTCAGAAATTAACTCTTAGAAAAATGGATAATGCACCTACTAAAAAGAGTCCCAATATTTATGCATAAAAATAAGCATCCTAATCAACTGAGAAAAATCCTTCTATGTGGAGAGAAGTATTGGCAAGTAGGGTCAATACTGCGAACAATACAGGTTCAAGTAAAACCAATACGGAACCTCCACAAAAATTAATTAATTTTGAATAATTTACCAACCTTCCATAGACACATTCACCAAATTCTAAATTACAATAGTGTGGACAGAAGTACTAGCATATTGTACACAACCCTAGTAGATAAGATATGATCAACCTTTATTGCATAAACATTTCCACACTCTCCATCTGGTTCTTCATTTTTAATTCCACCTCCCAAAAATGCAAACAACTGACTTAGCACTTGGGAATCTTAGTAGATAGAAACTAGCAAACTTGCCCCATTTCTCTAGAACAACATCTATAATAAAAACAAATATATCATGTATAGGCTCAAATGGTTGTCTATTAATTCCTAGAATATGAAATAGCCTTGACAAAATAATAATGGATTGAAATATAGCTATTGATCCCTAAATGATTAAGTCCAAGAGATACCCTTCTCTCCAAGTATAAACATTTCCCAAGCTTAATATGGATTGTATATGCATTCCAACTTGTAATTAGGGCCTGCAACCTTATCAGGCTTAGACATGCAAGGGAGCCCACAAACATGATATTTCAACCAACAACAAATAGCCAGAGGGTAGTTTCCTATAGTTTACTCCAACAGCTCAGTATTGTGAATATTTCCAATTGGTTTCACCACATAAAACATTAATTTATGTCTAGGTGAGAGATGAATGTAGGCCCAAGATTTCATCACATAGTTGTATCTTGAACCCTCAACATTAGGGTTTTAGAAATTAGATTTAGAATGGCCAAATTCAAGTTATTCATTGAATAATGTTATAAAATGGAGCACCTTAAGCATAAAGGAGAGCCGACTCAAAAGGGATGAGTACACCTTTCAATGCACTTAGACTCAAATGCATAAAGGAACATAAGAATAAACTCAAATGAAAATAATTTTCTAGATCTCATTTCCTTAATTCCATCTTGGGATTCAGGTCTACCTTTTAACCACCGCCTCATGTTCAAGATTGTAAGGGGGTGTGTTACAAAAAGGAAAGTTGGTAACTTTTAATATATCATGGTTGGTTGGAGGATATCATCTTCTGGATCCATGGTTGCTATCCCAAGAAGCAAACAAGAACTTAGGATACATGTTAGACATGTTTCATTCACATGATATTACAATGCTTCAAAATTTTGTAATTATTGTTATTGGAAATAGGTACTTTTCTACTTCTATTTTTCTTACCTTAGGATTTGTTTTAGAATGACCAATTTTTATGCATAAGACAACATTACAGTGCAAGTTACACTGCATCTAGGCCACTAAGGATGAAAAAATAAGATTGTAAGAAAATTTGAATAGTGATGAGTGTTGCGATTGTGGGATGGATTGTACTTTAATTTGTTGTGACAGTTGTCCTCATGCATATCATTCTATATGTGTTGGTATTTCAAAATATTTTTTACCTCAAGGGGATTTGTATATTCTATAGTGTTTGGTGAAAGAAAGAACCGAAGGACTTGAGGTTATGATCCATATGGATATGTATACTTATCTTCCCGTAGTTACTTGTTAGTGTAAGCTAAACTTACTCGATTTATATTAATTGTTTATGTGCAATTTTTATTTTATTATTTTTTCTATGGTTTTTATGATTCACATTCACATGGTTGGCATGAATCCACATTAATCTTGTAAGTTTTATTGTTTTGTGTGGTTTCAGTAAGGAAGTGGTGGAATGCCTATAACACTCTGCAAAACATGTACATGTTTGTGGCTTTTTGTTTCCATCCATGGATAGGGAATTTATAAACCAAATGGGTACTCAAAAATCTCATCAAACTTATCTAAAGCAAGCAGCTATGAATCACTTGAAATTGTGTAAAAATATTTTTGCTCCAACCAACATAAGTATTTTTCTCGAGGAGGATTCTTTGAGAAAATGAAAACCCATCTTCATATAACCAAGTCGTACTAGGAGCATGGGATATATTGAAAACCCAAATATATTATTTTATTAATGAAGGTAGTTTTGGAAGAAACTAGCCATAAAATTATCCTTTTCTCATCTGTTTATCCATCTTTAGATGCTCCAATAAAATATTTTGCTAGAGAATTTTTGGGTGCCAACAAAACTGATGATGCATCTACCAATTACTATGAAATAAATCCTAACCTCATTGAATATGGAGTACAACTATTTTAAAAATATGATTCTTTGTTATTCTAGTTCCATGCCATATAGTTGGGTGTTCTCCAAATGTTCTGTAGAAATACATCATGGTGACAGTGAAATAACTATATCAACATTATATGCTACAGTACCCCAAATAAAATTCCCTTTCATACTAGACCAATTTATTGGGATGAACATATGTATTGGATAGGGATTGCACCACCACCATTAAATAAGAAGCATCTTATCATAAATAATAATGAAGATAATGTTACGAAAGATAAAAAAAATCCCATTTGGACTCATTCCATATGGATATGGCTACTAAAAAAAAGATAGTGTAGTTGACGTTGCACAAAAAAATTATTTTGAGGATGGAATTTAAGATGGTGTAAATATTCATGTAAACAAGTTCTATATTTCAACAAATACGATGTTTTGAAAATTTAAGGTTAGGAATTAAAGTCATACCAAGTATGTTGGGGATATTTTGCCTTGGTCTTATACTCCATAGATTTTCTAGGCTCTCAATATCATGCAAGGGCATGATGTTTCCTTATGGAGCCACCGTAATACATAATATACCATAAGGAATATTTGCTAATGAGTGTTGTATTCTGGTGAAAGATATTGGGGAGTTTCTTGAAGCCTATGATGACTGAATGTTTGATGGTTTTAGGGTTACCCTTTTTTTTTAAGTAGTCTTATCTTGGATTTTTTAATGAATATTACGAATTGCAGAATCTATTATACTAATAAATATCTTACTGAGAATACAAGGATGGGTAACAAAATATTTGAAAGGAGACTTGCCCAGATGGACTCTATATTTTAGATTCTATCCACCATTGTTGATTCCTAAGTAGAAGATTTATTCCATTTCCATATTTAAATCGTTGATGGTCATGCATTCTAGTTTTGTTTGATAGTTTTTCATATTGTGGTAATTTTGTAGATAATGTAAGAGGATATATGTGATGGTTTGTGGTAATGTTGCAAAGTACCAAATAACATGATACAATTGCATGTTTCCTAACTCAAACATCAAATAACAATAAACATGGCAATACAAACATGAGTATCTTAATAAATAAAGAGTAATCAAATTTTGAGTGAGCATGATCACATCAACTAGGACAACTAGATTTGGGTTATGTGTATGTGTTATGGATTTCCAAAACCTTTATGTCCCCTCTGCGAGATACTAACGCAAAGATTGATGTGTGAATTTCTACTTACAATTTCACTATTATAGACATGACAAGTTTCGATAGATGGAATTTAAGATTGAATGAAAAGTGAAAACTTAGCAAAGGAATTGGGATCAAGGAGTGGTGTAACATTGGTACAAATAAATTGAATTCTTTTAGTTTTGTTATTTTAATTGAATTACACCTCAATTGGGAATTTTTATGGCACTACTTCTACCATTTTTATGTTTGGAAACCATGCATTATGTCGAGGGAAAATTCTAGGTGATAATATTTGCAGGTGGGCTAATATTCCATGTTTTTTTTCCAAAAAACGATTCGCCAATTTCCATTTTTGTAAAAATGAATTCGCCCAAATTTTATAGTATAAATATATTATATCCTAAAAATCACCAATATTATATATCATCTAATATAAAATAATTAGAAATATAAACATTTTTACAAAATTATCATCAAGCATTTTAAAAATTGGATATTAGGAACTAGTAAGATTCGCCAAGGTTGTGAAACTTTAAGATAAATTTCCACCCTTAAAATTTCCCCTGATTATGTCACTCGTTACAATGATTGTATGGTGATTATTTTTTTCTATCGGATATTAGTCTTCTTCTCTTCCTTGGATGGATTGAAGGATACTACCTCTCACCCTCTATTTTGGAAGTACCACAAGGCACTAAGCTCATCTTTATTTGTCAACAATAATTATGGTTATCATGTAGAGAATATAATAGAGGAAATTCTATGAGGTAATAATATTAAGGGTGTATTTTCAGTATCAAGACAGAAGGGAAAAAAATGCTAGCTACTATAGAAAATTATGTTCGTTCATTTTGGTTTTACTTTATCTCAGGTTTCTAAATCCATGCACATTATAAATTTGCAGGTGGATTCAAAAGAATACCTGGTATTTAATACAATTAAGGTTTAAAAATCCTGAGAAGTGGACAACATGCATGGTGAGTTTCTATTGAAATGGAAAGGAGTGTAAAATAATGAGCTGTATAGGTATTCATTCAGTTTGCAATTTTATTTTTTTCTCGGGTTCTAAGCAATTGGCATTCTATTGATCTTATATTCTTGAAATTATTTATAGATAAGGAACAATATTTTTGCATTAAATGGGATGACCCCTTACATTCAGAATATTTCTATCAACTTAAAATAGCCGGAGACAAAGTATGTTGTCTTCATGAAGATTATTATTTGCGAGAAGAATTCAAAAAAGGGTCTGTTAAAGTATTTGAGAGACTTTGGAAAACAAAAAGCCATTCTAACCTCCACTGTTAAGCATGGAACAAAGATTTAGGAGGCCTTAGATGGTACATGAGAGTATTAACTAGGAAAGTATCATGTGCTTCTGTGCTTGTTGAAGGACTTTGAAGAGGAAGTGCAATTATGTGACCACCCAAACAAAGGTTCAAAGTGACTCTTTAAGGTTCATTATAGACTCTCAAAAACTTCCAAGTTAGATGAATTTACCATTCTCCTAGAAAAATCAAAGAATGATGAGAAATCTTCACGTACTCATTACAACAAGGATGTACTGATATGATATGCAATGTTTCTTTTCCTGTATGTTATCAAAATTCCCCTTAATTACCCATGATTATGTGGATATGCACTTAATGGGTTGCAATATTTTTAGAACACTTTACTATCTATTTTTGTACCATATGCATGTCTACAAGATTAAATATTAAAACAATGGAAGGTGTAGTTACCATGTCCAATTAATCTCAGCTTTGCGAGGATTCAATCATCTTTAATTAAATTTTTTTAATCAACAATTTAGACAATTTTTGGAGGAATGTTTTTACTCATAATTGGCATTGAATATTGAATATAAAATTCTAATCTAATGTCCTTGTTCCTTAACCCAGATGTTTTGTATTAAGGAATTAAATCATGGAGGCTTCAATAGCGTGCAAATTTTTTCTTCTCTATGAGTGTGTCCACAAGTTTCCTTTGATATGTTTTAGTTTTCACAAACTTTTAACTTCGGTTGCCTTTTGGCACATCTATGATTTACCATCCTTTATCACAAATACAATTGGTGATCTCAAAGGAGAGACACTTCATATAATAAGACCTTTTTCCAATTTATTTCACAATTGCAACTTGAATTGCATCCATTTTTGTGTTGTCATAGAGAGAGTGTTCGACACTAGATGGGTATATTGTGTTAAATCAATGGCAAAGGCATGTTTTATTTGAGGATGTAAACCCAAAAAGTATTCCAAATTTTCATCTTTGACGTATTTAAGATGGGGTGCTCATATGAGGTTGAATTTTCATCATTTCTTCCTCCATATTCTCTACCTTAAAAACATAGACTTTGCATCCCTTTCTAAAGGATCATTTGAACTACAATTATCACAATTTTCAAAACTGTCACAGGAATCCTTATATTTTGCGAAATCGTAGGATCCCCCTTGATCATCCAGACACCACACATTTATTCTTGATAATCTATTAAGCTATGATGTGCATATAACAAATCGTTCACAATCATTATGCTATATGATTTGAGTAGTGTAAGGTATGGGTTCAATTAGTTGGTAAGATGTTTGACTCAAAGTGGGGAGTTTCTATTAAGTTTTTCATCTTTTTAGTATTCATTTTCATCTTCATTATTTCTCACAAAATATTACATTCATCAACATACTCATTAAATTCAAAGTACTTATCTATATTTCTAATCTAAATATCTTCTACGCATACATGGAAATATGAAGAAAAAAACAATATCATGATCATATTGTTGAGTAGAATGAGTACATAACGGGTATTGTGTGTAAATACTAAGTAATGGTGTTCCTCTTTTGGCTCTTGTATTTCAATTTATGATGCATTTTCAAGTGCCTATTGATCTGGTACATGAGAATCTACCCTATATTTTTTTTGTATCCTAATTTTGATATTCATGGATGGGGCCTTCAATAAATGACCTCTATCAGAGATCATGTCCTTGATTACTCTATTTCAAGTAGGAGATTGTTGGCTATTTTAGAAAATATTTTTAATATTTTAATGATTTCAATTTGAAAGTATTTTTTATATCTCTCTACGGTAAACATGGATAATTCTTTTTTATATCCAAATTATAGACAATCTATATTATGAAATTTACGAGTTTAGGAGATTGCACCAATCTATACTTTATGATCTTGTACTTTGTAGGGATGCTTGATTATAAAAATATCATTTGTAATAATGAAAATTATAATGGTTATTTTCTTGAAAGGGTAAAATAAAAACAAACCCATTTTGTTTTGGCATGGTGTTGCTATTAAAAGAGACCTTTTTTGGGGGTCTCATCAAGGTTGAGCAAACATTGAATTTTGAAGATTAGTAAAATTTAAATTTATAGTTTAGTTACTGATGTCTATTATAGTTGTGTAAGTCTACAGACTTGATGTTTTTATTGGTTATTTCTGAATGGTAGTGTACATTTAAAAGTGTCATTTACCTAAAGAACCATATTTTATAGCTATTTTTTTTCTTGTATTTTTCAAGTACGCTTGCTATGTATTAAAGTTAAAAGGCATAGTATGAACATTAAAAACAAATATTTTTTACAAATAATTTAATTGTATGTACATTATTTCCTTATAGATTATGATATCCTTTGTTATGGATCCAGGGAATTGGTGATCATTCTCCTCAAGGAATTTTGGCAACTAAACTTGGGAGACTTATCCATCTTCAAAAAATTCTAAGTAGCTACACGTATGAGGAATGTTTTGATGTTTACATGTATGGGTAACCATAGGAGAAATATTTTCTTCTATGATGCAATTGGCAGCCAGTTGTCATACATTACTTATTATATGTTGTCTTTTTCTTTCCATTTGTCTTCATAATTTATCTACTTTTTGAGCTTTTTAGCATGTCAGTTAGTTGGCATGTTTGTGCCTAATATTTTCCTAAAGGTTGAAAATAATTTCCTAAGGTGTTATCTTGTATTGTAACATTTTACTTTTTTTGTTTATACAGGCCATCTAGACACATAGTGACCACTATCGCCTAACTGAAGAAAGTTTTTTTGATTTTCTTAACTTTATGGGGAGAAATGAAATTGACATTGTTGATGTTGAGGTGTATGCTTTATAAATGATTTATAATAGTATAAATTTTCTTATATTACAGTGTCCATTGTCTTTCATGCCTTATGTTGTAGATTGTATCTTCTCTCATTTTTAAAGAGGAACTCAATATGGATGGCAAGAAGTAGGAATTAAAGAAAGAAGAGAACAATAACACTGGAGTGACAAATGAAGAAAGAGAGAGAGACAGAAAAAAACCAGTCTAGTAATACCATTAAATCCAATACGTTACATGATACACACAGATAAAGACTGATGGTCAAGCCTTCAAAGTTTGTGCATTGACTAGTAATGTCTTGGAAACACAATGATAAGGTTTTGAAGTGATGAAACAATATTTCATGTGTAAATTATAGTCCAACCAATATTAATTTGGAAACTCATATTGTAATACTTGAAATTTCATATAATAATTTTATTTGTTTCAAATTATTTCTAGTTGTACTTGATATTATTTATTATTGTTTAACATATAACTTTGCATTTTCACTTTTTATGAACATGCATATTGTATAACTTTTTTATTTTATTTTTATTTTTGTATTTGGTTGCAATATCATACTAATTAATATATGTTGATTAATAATGAATGCATAAAATCAGTCTAAAACTGTTAGGTCCCTATAATACCAGTGTAACCACTTATTGTTATTAGTAAAACCCCCTTATTATATTTTTTTGCCCATGTAGTCCCCATATTGTTATTATTGTACCCCATATAAGCCCACCGATCTTATTATCATGCCCTTACATTATTATTATTATGTCGGCTCTAATTATATTATGACCCCATAGACTCCTATATATAGAAAGCAGGTCTTCTCATTTCTATCATCCAAGAATTGTTCATTTGTGTAATGTAAAGGAGGTTACTCCCTCGAAGAGGCTTCTTTCTAAGGCATTCATCTATCTTTTCTATCTTTTTGTGAGCTGGTTTCAAAACATTTGGTATCAGAGCTGTGGATTCTAGGGTTTCACTGCTCCAAACAGGTCATCGTGGAATTTTCACTATAACTTTTTCGCTACAAAGTTTCCATAGCTAAGAAAAAAACCCATTTGAGAAGAGATCGGTTTGAACCTTGCATCCAAGTTTCAGATCTTTTTGAGCTATATTTTTGGAGATATGATCTAAGGAAGTTTCCCTTTTTGTAGACTCCCGAATTACATTCCAAACAGGTGACCTGGTGAAAATTCTCATAACTTTGGTTTTGAACATCAGATTGAAATTTCGTAAGAAGTTCAGAAAGAGGATAGAATTTATTTTCTTGTGTATATTTTTTAGTTTCGAAGCTCAAAAACAGTGACATGTGTGACTTCATACAAATTCGCTCTTCTGAAAAGGTATATAATTAGGTCATCTTGGGAGATTGTGCATAACTCTTTCTTGGAGAATCTAAATTTGATTAGACTAGTGGTATTGGAAAGAGGACACAGAGGCCTACAACAGGTCATAATTTCAGTACTAGAAGTGTCAGAATTATAGAGTTACAGTCGCTTCAAGATTGAGCTCCTAAAATCAAGAAAAGTCAATATGAGGAAGCTTGATGGCAAGGATCCGGTGAATTGGATACTACAGATGGAGCAATATTTTGATCTACATGAGGTGCAACTGTTACAAAAGGTATGTATTGCATCTTCATATTTAGAACTAGATCAATTTTTATGGTATAAAGGGCTTTGTTCTCATAAACCACTTATTACGTGGTCCATTTTCACGAAGGAAATGATAGCACATTATGAGGATACAAGGAGAAACACTTTGTGTAGCCAATTGATAAATCTCAAATAAAAGTGTTCAATGGAAGAGCACATTGAGGACTTTCAAAAATTGAATATAAGGGTAAATGAAATTCCAGAGAAGCAAAGGATTGATGTCTTCATAGGTACTTTAAAAGATAACTTTAAACATTAGCTTCGTCTTCGGGAACCTGATTCGTTGGAGAAGGCATTCAGGTGGGCAAGAAAAATTGAAAGCGAAATTATGGAAACAATGAATCCAGCCACTCATGACTATAATGACGCAAGTTTTTCTTCTCCTAGCCTTCCACAACCTACAAGGGTTGCACAACAATGACTAGAAGAAAAAAGAGAAAAGGGGCTTTGTTACAATTGTGATTAAAAATACATTAAAGGTCATAAGTGTGCTGATAAGAAATTATTTTACATTGATTATGGAGAGGAGGATGAAAAGGATCAAGAGATGTCAAAAGAAGAGTATATAAACCAGGAACCAACCCCATATAAAGAAGAAATGAATCTGACCACATCTTGTAAAGCATTGGAAATAATTACTACTCCTCAAACTCTTAAGATAGAAGGACATCTCAATACGAAAAAGGTTCAAGAAGTGAAAGACCACATCAAGAAAGAAGAAATGAATCTGACCATATCTTGTAATGCAATGGTAGGAATTACCGCTCCTAAAACTATCAAGATAGAAGGACATATTAAGAAGAAAAATTTCAAGAAGTGAAAGATCACATAGAGCATCAAGAAATGAATCTAACCATATCTTTTATTGCACTGGAAGAAATTACCATTCCTCAAAATGTAAATATAGAAGGACATATCAAAAAGAAAAATATTCAAGTAGTGAACAATCATATCAAGCATCAACAACAAGTTCTCGAACTTTAAAAGGATAATGCCACTTTGGCGCGTAATCGAATGAAACAATAGGTAGATGAACATCAAAATGAAATATTTTTTAATGTAGGTGATTGGGTATTTTTATGGTTACATACATACAAACAAATGTCCCTCAAGAAAGATGCTTATGAGAAGGAAATTTTGGCAATACTAAACGCACTTAAGAAATGGCGACCTTACCTAATGGGAAGACATTTGAAGGTAAAAATGGATCACGATAGTATTAAATACCTTTTGGAACAAAAATTATCCTCTGAAGAGCAACAAAAATGGGTCACAAGGATTTTGGGTTATGACTCTGAAATCATCTACAAAAAATGGAAGCAAAATGTTGGCAGATGCACTCTCAAGTAATGACGAGGATGTGGAAGCATTGTTACGTGCCATTCTATTATCCAACCAAATTAAATAAATGAAACAAGGTATGAATGGAAGAAGGACGAAAAAGTGTGGCCACTCATTCAAAATTTGCAGAAGATCACAATTTAAAAAATATTGCCAGATCTTGAAGACGAAGGAAAAATCATATTGGAGCCTAGAGCAGTCACAGAAAAAAGAACCTAACAGCTACAAAAGCGATATATTTCAAAGTATCTCATAAAGTGGAAGAGCTTAACAGCTGAAGATTCCACATGGGAGGACAAGAAATTTATACAGGAGCATCAAGAACTACTCAAGCATTGAGGACAAAAAATTTTGAAGGAGAGGGGCATGTTAGGTCCTTATACTACTAGTGTAACCCCTTATTGTTATTAGTACAACCCTTTATTATATTTTTGTGCCCATGTGGTCCCCATATTGTTATTATTGTGCCCTTACATTATTATTATTATGTCAGCCCTATTTATATTATTACCCCATAGACTCCTATATATAGAAAGGAGGTCTTGTCACTTGTATCATCCAAGAATTGTTCATTTGTGTAATGTAAAGGAGGTTTCCCCCTCAAAGAGGCTTACTTCTAAGGCATTTATCTATCTTTTCTCTCTTTTGTGAGCTGGTTTGATAACAAAAACTACTAAATTAGTAGTCTATATTGATTACTGATCAAAGCAAATAAAATGAATATACAACTAGATTAGTTGTTTATAATGATTATTGATGAAAGGAAATAAAATAAATATAAACTAATAAAACAGTCATTTATATTATTAATCTAAAACTACCATAAAAAGATAACTGACTACTATAAAAGGTAAATTTGTGGTTACAAATGATAGCTAAATTTTGCATATATACGACTATTACGAGCTCATTTACAATATCTTATAACAGGACCAAAATTAAGTCATATTTATGTTGCCATTAATTGGTTTTAAGCAGTGACTAAAATTTGCATATATAAGACTATTAGTAGCTAATTTGTAGTACCTTGTAACACAACTGGTATTTTGGTCATATTTCTTTGGTCATTAATTGGTCTCTCGGGTGATCAAATAGTAGTATATCTTTTGTTTATTGGGTCATTAATTGTGACAACTAACGAGTAAATAAAGGACTAAATTAATGATGAAATTTATGGCTAAATATACTACTAGATAATAATAAAATATAGACAATCAATTAATGACTATGCTAAAAACAACTAAAAGTTGGTCACATTATAAGATACTGTAAATTAGCTACTATTGGTCACCAACTAAAAAATCATCATTTATATGTAAATTTTAACAGTTTTCTTAGTTACTAATTTTCCATTTTGTACTAGCAAACCAGAATTTTATATAATGTGGAATCAATTGGTGGTGCTACATCCTGTTTTCTCAACTTGGTGCCTTGAGTAATCAGTGTATCATCTAGTTTTCAGTTCATCATTCTCAACTTTTGGTGGATGTCAATTGGATATTTTTGCTGTCCAACAAAAATTCCATTAGCAGGTTGATGAATTTCAATGCATAATTAGTATTTCATGACCCCTACATTAGTCATATCAAACTATGTTTGCATTGTTACTTTGAAGTCTTCTAACTTCATATTTCTTGTATAAAGAAGATCATTAATGTAAAGGAATATAATGGGAATTTTACCTTCATGAGTTTTAGTTTACAATGTTGGCTCATGAATGCTTTTGCAAAAACTACTTTTGATAAGATAGGTGTCGATGTGAATGTACTAAGCTCTTGGAGATTGTTTCAAGCCATGCAAGATTTCTTCAACCTGTACACCTTATGCCGATGTCCTGGAACTTCAAAACCAAGACGATTCTCCACATAAACTTCCTCTTGCAATATACCATTTAAGAATGAAGATTTTATATCAAGTTGATAGAATTTCCATTTGTTTTGATTTGTTGTGGATAAAATAGTTTTCAAAGTGTCTAACCATGCTATTGGAGAAAAGGTTTCACCATAGTCAACTCAAAACTATTGTGAGAACCCTTTGGAAACTAGTGTTGGGTCCCTATAATATTGGTGATTACCCCATTACTATTGTAGTTATACCCCTTATTTATATTGTTGTGCCCCTATTACCCCCATGTTGTTATTTATGTGCCCCATAGAATCCCTCTATTGTTATTTTTGTGGCTTTATATTATTATTGTTAAGTCGGCTGGATTATATTGTGACTCCTTAGACTCCTATATATAGAAAGGAGGTTTTGTCATTTGTATCATCCAAGAATTGTTCATTTATGTAATGTAAAGGAGGTTGCCTCCTCGAAGAGGCTAAATTCTAAGGTGTTGATCTACCTTTTCTATCTTTTCTTGAGCTGGTTTCATAACATTTGGTATCAGACCTTTGGATTCTAGGGTTTCGCTGCTCCAAACAGGTCATCGTGGCATTTTCGCTATAACTTTTTTTTCTGTGATGTTTCAGAAGCTGCAAAAAAAACCCATTTGAGAAGAAATAACGCTGAACCTCGGATCCGAATTTCAGATCTTTTTGCATGATATTTGCAGAGATATGATCTGAGGAAGTCTGTCTTTTTCTAGACTCCCGAATTACATTCAAAATAGGTGACCTGGGGAAAATCGTCATAACTTTCTCTCTGGGTATCGGATTGAAATTTCATAAGAAGGTACAAAAAGAGGATGGACTGTAGTTTCTTGTATGCATGTTTTAGATTCAAAAGTTGAAATAGTGACTCGTGGCACATCGTACAATTTCGCTCTACTGAATTAATCTAAAAGAAAGTCACTGTGGAAGATTTCACATAACTCTTCCTTGGAGAATCCAATTTGGGTCAAACTTGTGGCATTGGAAAGAGGTCACAGAAGGCTACTACAGGTTGCAAGTTCAGAATTGGATGATCTAAAAGTACAGAGATACATTAGATTCAATATCAGGCTCCTATAAAGTGAAAAAAGGTGTGTAGTTTTTTTTTAATTTTTGTGTAAGCTTGGTTTAACAGAATTCAAAGGGCATAGTAAACCATTATTATCGGTAACTGATGCCCCGAGGAAAGAAAATGCAAACACCTAGTAAGGAACCTGAAAGCTCTAGCATGACTAATGAAGAAGAGGAAGAAATGCTACGTGATATATCAAAATTACAAGAACAAGTGCAACAAATGTCACGCTAAAAAAACCTAACAGAAGCTAAGATAAGTGGCATGGAATCTAAGATAAATGGCATGGAATCTAACATAAATGGCGTGGAATCTAAGATAAAGGGCATGGAAGCTAAGATGGATGATTCAAAGATAGATTTCAAGAGAGACATGGCATATTTGAAGACGGATTTGAAGACGACATGGCAGATTTGAAGACAGATTTGACAAATTTCCTACAAGAAATACTTACTAATGGTGAAAAGGTTGTAACGAAAACTCATGATGTGAACAAAAGTAACATTAATCATGATTCCATAGATGCTAATGTTGGATCTAAGACCCACCATATTCCAAAAATAGATATGAGGAAGTTTGATGGCAAGGATCCCGCCACATGGATATTACAGATGGAGCAGTTCTTCAATCTCAATAATGTGCAAAACACACAAACGGTATGTATGGAAAATGTATATTTGGAACCAAATCAGTTTGTATGGTATCAATGGCTTTGCTCTCGTAAAAAATTTATCACTTGGGCAATTTTTACGGAAGAATTGATAGCACATTATGAAGATACAAAAAGAAACACTTTTTTTAGCCAATTGATAAGTCTCAAACAAAAGGGTTCAGTAATGGAGCACATTGAGGAGTTCCAAAAATTGAACATAAGGGTAAAAGATATTCCAGAGGAGCATAGGATTGATGTGTTCATAGGGTATTTAAAGGATAATATCCAACATGATGTTCGCCTTTGGGAACCTGATTCATTAGAGAAGGCATTCAGGTTAGCAAGAAAAATGGAAAGCAAAATTATGGCAACCAGGAAGCATACCACTCACAACTATAAAGATGGAAGTGTTGTTGCCCCTATTCTTCCACAACCTATAAGGTTGACACCACAACAATTGGAAGAAAAAAGAGCAAAAGGGCTTTGTTACAGTTGTGATAGCAAATACACTAAAGGTCATAAGTGTGCTGAGAAGAAATTATTCTACATAGATTGTGAAGAGGAAGAAGAAAAGGAGCAAGAAAGGTCAAAAGAAGAAGATATACTCCAGGAACAAAGCCTAGATGAAAAACAAATAAATCCGACCATATCTTGTAATGCATTGGTGGGAATTACCACTCCTCAAACCATCAAGATAGAAGGACAAATCAAGAAGAAAAAGGTAATAGTGTTGATTGATTCAGGAAGCACCCACAATTTTATTCATTGTAGGATAGCAAAATAATTGAATTGCTTCCTATATCCAGCACAACAGTGTCAAGTGATGATTGCAAATGGAGGAACAATAAATTGCTCTGGAAGGTGCCATAATATCAAGCTATCCATGGGAGAATATGTATTGACTAGCCCAATGCTTTCCATTCCAATGGGAGGTGCTGATGTTGTACTAGGAGTCCAATGGCTACAATCCTTGGGTACAATAGCTTTTAATTTTCAAGAACTTTTCATCAAATTTTCTATGGAAGGAAAGGAAGTTGAATTAAGGGGTATTGTAGGGAAACCAGGAAAGATAATCAGCTCTAATGGTATGACAAAGCTTCTAAAAAAGGAGCAAAGAGGTGTAATTGCACAATTATGTTCGCTAGATGTTTCCACATTGGAATCATCTATTTCTCCAGATCTCCAAAAAGTCATGGACAATCATTCCAAGGTATTTGAGACTCCCAAAGGTCTCCCACCTATGCGTGATCATGATCATGCTATTCATCTGATTCCAGGAAGTGTTCCTCCAAACATCAGGCCGTACAGATATCCCTATGTCCAAAAAAGTGAAATTGAACGTATGGTTGCAGAAATGCTAGAGGCTGGTATAATTCAACCAAGTCAAAGTTCTTTCTCTGCTCCAGTAGTATTGGTGCACAAGAAGGATGGATCATGGCGCATGTGTCCGGATTATAGGGAGCTCAACAAGCTCACTATTAAAGATAAGTTCCCCATTCCTTTCATTGATGAATTACTGGATGAATTGCATGGATCAATTTACTTCACCAAGTTGGATCTTCGTTCAGGATATCATCAAATCAGAATGAAGATTGAAGACATTCCGAAAACGACATTTAGAACTCATGAGGGTCATTATGAATTTTTGGTCATGCCTTTTGGCCTTACCAATGCACCTTCAACATTTCAAGGTTTGATGAATTCAATTTTCAAACCATTCCTTAGAAAATTTGTGTTAGTATTTTTTGATGATATACTAATCTACAACAAGTCTTGGAAGGATCATGTTGAACATGTTGACAGGGTGCTACAACTATTGGAGGAGAAACAATTATATGCAAAAAGATCCAAATGTTTCTTTGGAGTCCAGGAGGTGGAATATTTGGGTCATATTGTATCTCATGAAGGAGTTAAGGTAGACCCTAGCAAAATTAAAGCCATTAAGGAATGGAAAATCCCCACATCCATAAAGCATCTGCGAGGATTTCTTGGGTTGACAGGGTATTATCGCAAGTTTGTTAAGAATTATGGGAGAATAGCAGCACCTCTAACAACATTATTGAAGAAAGATGCATTTTCATGGACTCCGGAAGCAACAAAGGCCTTTGAACATCTTAAAGAGGCAATGTGCCAAGCACCGGTCTTAGCTACACCGGACTTCACAAAAACCTTTATTGTGGAATGTGATGCTTCAGGAAATGGAATTGGTGTTGTTCTAATGCAAGATGAAAGACCCATTGCTTTTGAAAGTCGTCCAATCAAGGGAAAATTTTTAAGCAAAGCTATTTATGAGAAGGAAATGTTGGCAATACTCCATGCACTTAAGAAATGGCGACCCTACCTAATGGGAAGACACTTCAAGGTAAAAACGGATCATGATAGCCTTAAATACTTTTTAGAACAAAGATTATCCTCTGAAGAGCAACAAAAGTGGGTCACAAAGATGTTGGGTTATGACTTTGAAATCATCTACAAAAAAGGGAAGCAAAATGTGGTGGCAGATGCACTCTCAAGAAAGGATGAGGATGTGGAAGCATTGTTGTGCGCCATTTCTATTATCCAACCAGATTGGATAAACGAAGCAAGGGAGGAATGGAAGAATGATGAAGAAGTGTGGGCACTTATTTGAAAGCTACAACAAGATTCCAGTACATCTGATACATTTAGCTGGAAAAATGATTCATTATGGTACAAAGATCGCTTATACCTCTGTAAGAATTCCCAACTAAAACAAAAGATTTTATGGAATTGCACACTTCTCCCTTAGGAGGGCACTCAGGATTTTTAAAAACTTACCACAGGGTTAAGAAGGAATTTTTTTGGGATGGCCTTAAATCAGATATTCAAAAGTTTGTGGCGGAATGTTTGGTTTTCCAACAAAATAAAGTTGAAACAATTAAGACATCGGGTCTATTACAACCTTTATCCATTCCAAGCCAACGTTGGGAGGAGGTTTCAATGGATTTTATCACAGGTTTACCCAAGTCTGAGGGAAAGAGTGTCATCATGGTGGTAGTTGACAGACTTACCAAGTATGCACACTTTTGTGCATTATCACATCCATTTAAAGCCAGTACAGTTTCTACTGCATTTATGGAAACAATTCAAAAGCTACATGGAAACCCAAAGATTATTGTAAGTGACAGAGATCCCATTTTCACTGGAAATTTTTGGACAGAATTATTTTCTTGTCTTGGTACTCAGTTAGCTCATAGCTCATCTTATCATCCTCAATCTGATGGGCAAACTGAGATAGTAAACAAATGTTTGGAAGGATATCTTCGTTGCTTTGTATCTGATAAACAGACACAATGGGTCAAATGGTTGCCTCTGGCTGAATGGTGGTATAACACTTCCTTCCATACAGAAACAAAAATGACCCCATTTATGGCACTTTATGGGTATCAACCACCATCCATCACATCATATTTAAGAGAAAATTCTAAGGTTCAGGCAGTGGAACATCACATCGAACATCAACAAGTCCTCCAACTCTTAAAGGATAACCTCGTGTTGGCACAAAATAGAATGAAACAACAGGCAGATCAACATCGCAGTGAAAGAAGTTTTGATGTAGGTGATTGGGTATTCCTACAGCTACAACCATATAAGCAAATGTCCCTAAAGCAAGCTAAGAAGGATAATAAATTATCACCAAAGTATTATGGTCCATACAAGGTGTTGCAAAAGATTGGTACTATGGCATACAAATTGGAGCTTCCTGCAGCCTCTCGATTGCACCCAGTTTTCCATGTTTCATGTTTAAAGAAGGTTATAGGCGAAAAGCTCCCAGTGCAAACAATATTGCCAGAACTTGATGAGGAAGGAAAAATTATATTGGAACCGGAAGCAGTCACAGAAACAAGAACTCGACAGCTACGAAATCGATCATTTTCAGAGTATCTTATCAAGTGGAAGAACTTATCCGCTGAAGATTCAACATGGGAGGATGAGAATTTTATGCAGAAGTATCCAGAACTACTCAAGCGTTGAGGACAACACTTTTTTGAAGGATAGGGGCATGTTGTGTCCCTATAATACTAGTGATTACCCCATTAATATTGTAGTTATACCCCTTATTTATATTGTTGTGCCCCTATTACACCCACGTTGTTATTTTTGTGCCCCATAGAATCCCTCTATTGTTATTTTTGTGGCTCTATATTATTATTGTTAGGTCGACTGGATTATATTGTGACTCCTTAGACTCCTATATATAGAAAGGAGGTTTTGTCATTTGTATCATCCAAGAATTGTTCATTTATGTAATGTAAAGGAGGTTGCGTCCTCGAAGAGGCTGAATTCTAAGGTGTTGATCTATCTTTTCTATCTTTTCTTGAGCTAGTTTCATAACAACTAGCCTTGCCTAATGTTACTTAATTCCTCATTTTTCATTTCTCTTAGTCTTATATGCCCATTTTAAATCAATTTTAGTTTTGCCTCTTGGGATAAAACTAATTCCCAAGTTTTTTTTATTCTCTATGGAAGAAATTTCTTTGTCCATTCCATCAACCCAAAATTTTTCTTTAAATGTTTCTTCAAAATTAGTTGGTTGGGATCAAAGAAAGGAAATTATATTATGTTGATGATCTAAAATTAATATCAGACAAACAATAAGGTATTATAAACTCATGTGCATGGATGTGCCTATGTTATTTTATGCAACAGATTGGTAAGATTGTGAAATACACTGGCAATGAAGCAGTTAATAAAACATAACAAGAAACACATATAAACACAAGAAGTTTAATAGGGAGTTCACCCAATACTCCTGGGCTATGTCTCCTGGTCTAGCCTTCAGTGGTGGCCACTCTATTATGTTTTCAAGCATAGTTTTTACAACAATGAGCTCAATTTGAGTCTCACACAACATATATAAATTAGTAAGACTGTACTTGTATCCCCCAAGTCTCCGGAGCACACAGACTCTCCTTACTGACTCTCAACATCTATTGGCAATAGTAGTATGAGCCCAATCTGAGACTCATACATGACAGGCATTAGAGAGAAGTGTGCTTGAACCTCTCAAGCCTTCTCTAGAGTACGCAAACTCTCTGACTCCCTCTGTCTCTATCTTAACTCTGGCTCAATGTTGCCTTTGCTTCTGTAGGTCCCGCAACTTCTTCCCTCTTCTTTCAGCTTATTTCCTACTGTTGTCTTATTACGTACTTCTCTCTATGTCACTTTGTGGCTTTTAAGCCAATCTACTTCCTGATTTTTCATTTCCACTTCTTGGCTTTCTAGTTCCCTTGCCTATGTCCATTTTAATCCCTCTGTCCTGCGTAATCAATCACTACATAACGCCTCACAAGGAGGTGTCCACCTAGTTCATAACGAATGAGTATCAGTTCTCTTGGACATATTTGAAACAACCGTTTTTTCTGTTAACTCCAAGAATTCCCGCGAAACACAACCTTCTGCCAAAGCATCGTCCATATCTGACTTCAAATCCTATGTGACCTCACTTCATAACCATGTCAAATCCGGTCAACTATTGGAATGCGTCTATGTCGTTGAACTGGGGGTCCCACATCTGACAGTCATCATTCTTATTGGGTGGCTAAGTAACATGATGTTTACCTATCCGATGTGATCGGTTCTCTCTCTCTACCCTGGGATGTGTGGCACTCGCTGTATGGCATCGGCGATACTTGGTTGAAGCCACTTACCACTTGAAGCCCCTCCAATATTCTGCCAGTTTTGTGGAATCCCACTCCGGTGGGACCGAAAAATTATTTTCTACATTTTATTATTATTTTGTGTTCTAACGCTCGGGGATTCTCTTCACTGAGAGGTTTTCCCTACGATAAGAAACTACCTCTGTTGCTTGAATCTTTCCTTGCATTTACTGGTTGGTGTCAACATGCATTACCATGGTCTGTTGCTTTGCGTGCTAGATCGATGGCCCTTATTGATCTGCATTGATCGCCATTACCCTCCGATTGCTTGATCTTTATAAGATTTTTAATCTTTGGAATAATTTTAAAGAGTTCATGAAAACTTAGAGAGTGTTCTAGGATCCATCTGGATCTTGCCTTCCCAATGAAAAAGCTTTTGGACCACCAAACGTTGGTTTTTAAGCATCAATCACGTGAGGATATAGATTCATCACTTGCCCAAATTTTATCCATCTTTCACTGCATGGTTTTGAACCTTTGAGCCCAATCCTGATGTACTCAACATCCCCTCTACGCATAGTTCTCACCTTCCTATCTAGAACTGTATCTTTCATTAAGATATTCAGGCAACAGATCATCAATAGAAGGAAACTCAGTCTACTCTTCAGGATCTTCAATCAACAAAGGTTCAAACAGTCTCAACCTTTCTTCATTAACTACTGAATAGATGTGCATGTAAGCTGGAAAATCAAGGCGAAAATCATTATCACCGATATTCTCAAGTATCTTGAAAGGTCCATACCTTATCAGCTTTAGCTTCTTACCTTCACCTTTCATTTTGTCTTTGGTGATATACAACTAGACTTGATCACCAACTTGGAAACTATGCTCAATATGATGCTTATCATGCCTTGCCTTGTACTTGGCTTGGCTCTTTTCCAGTTGTTCCTGTACTGCCTGGTGAATCTATTGGAGTTGTCCAATGAACTTAGTTGCCTTGTCTGCATCACTATGTCCATCAATCGCTATGTCTTTACCAAAGACAAAATCCAAGGGAGACTTTGGTATGAAACAAAAACAGGTCTCAAAAGGAGATCTCTGTGTAGAAGAATGTTTAGCCCAGTTGTAAGCATGTTGCGCATAACACAAGTGTTCATCCGAAAGCTTGGGATGCTTGTTGCAATATCCTCTGAGCAACTAGATCATTGTCCTATTAACCGCCTCTATTTGGCCATCTGTTTGTGGATGAAAGGCTGCCCTCTTATTCAGTCTAGTGTCCATCAATTCCCACAAACTTGATCAATACTTCCCAACAAATCGGGAATCTCGATCAGATACAATTGAAGTGGGTAATCCAAAATGAACCCATACATGGTGAAATAACAACTTTTCTATTTTTTCAACTGTAATCTGTTTGTTAGAAGGTATTAATATACACATTTTACTGAACCTATCCATAACAACATATAAATAGTCATGACCATTTCTTGATTAGGCAATCCCATAACAAAGTCCATGGAAATACATTCCCAAGGATGAGAAGGAACTGGTAGTGGAGTGTACAAGCCTAGTTTTCTATTGTTGCGCTCACTTTTAGCACATATGGTTCCCCGTCTTATATATCGACAAACTGTCTCATTCATTTTTGGCCAATAACAAAATCTTTGTAGCTATGAAACTGTTTTACTTACACCAAAGTGACCCGATATTAGAGAAGTGTGTGCTTCTTGAATTATCTTTACTCTTTTGGTTTGAGGAATGCATAACTTTCCCAAATGATACAAGAGTTGGTTCTTAACATGATAATCCAATTCTTCTACTTGTTTGCCATCACTTAAAGTTGCATATATGATGAGCCCCAATTTTGGTACAATTTGGGCTCATTTTGGCCTATTCTACTTGCTCAAACCATTCATTTTTTACTGCTTATGCATGCATTTCTTAGTTTATTCATGTTGTTTGTAGGAAGAAGGGTAGGCACTCTATCTACGTGACTAATGCATTGTGATTCCAGGTTTTGGCATTAAAAGGGAGCAAAAGACAACGAAAAAGGAGACAAGGAGACAATGAGGTGGCACTGCTGACTTTTAGGAGAGGATGTCCACGGTCTTGGGGACATTCCTCGTGATTCCCACCAAGAACTCCGAGCTCCAATCCATCTCCCCTCCGAGCTTAGAAGCAGCCAGCTGTTCTACAGGAACAGCAGTTATAAACTGCTCTACAGGAACAGCAGTTATGACCGTCCTACAGGATCAACAGTTAAACTCTAGTTGGACAGCCCAGCTCCTAAAATCAAGGACACTTGTTGGATCATCGTTTTTGTATAAGTGTAGAGGCCTTAGCCTTGGATAGGTTGTTGAAACTCTCGTATTGCTATTGTAATTTTCGAGCACAACTCAGTTTTTGTTCCTTTTTGTAAGCCAATTTGGCATGTTATCAGATTATGAATAAAGAAGGCAGATTCTGATCTAGTTCTGAGTTTTCTTAAGGAGACTATAGCTCTTAGGTTAGGGCCCAACCTGAGAGCCATAGATCCCCTCTGCTGTAGTGTTGTTTCCATTTCATTCAGCACTTTGAGCTTTTCATTTGCACATGCAATTCGAATTACAGGTTGTTAAGTTGGTCTTTTTCATGAGTTAGATAGGAGTTGCTTATGGTGAATTTGTTTCGACTTTCTTAGCGTAGCAGAGGATAGATATAATCGATTGGAGCTCCAACAAAAAGGTTGTTAAGGCTCACTACCACCTCATCTAGGATTGGAGTGAAGTCCATGACTAACCACCAAAAATACGCATTTCTTTATTCCATGATTGCTGCAAACACAGTCACGTTATGTTAGATGCTGTCACATGATTCACACCTGCACCACACTCCTTTACCACGGCTTCATGCACATTCTCCTTCGCGTTTAGATTGTTGTTCATTGAATTTACAAGCACAGGTAGTTTAGGGTGATGCATCTTTGGTTTGGTGATAGTCACAATCATTTGTTCCATTTACACTGCTTTCTCTCGTTCCATTACTTCGTCCTCCATCTTGATCACGCATGCAAACACATCTTTGACCCCTGCTCTACTCTGTCATCTCCCAAAGTCTTTCACTCCTCACGTACTTCCATTCTCTAGCCCTTTCGTTGACATAGCCCTTTACCTTCCAACCTACTCCCTACACTCACTTCCCATCCTATTCTTCCACTTCTACAGCCACCACCAGCCTCATTCCTACCTTACACATCTCCCTCTACCATTTCATCATCCCTCCATCACGCCAAACACTCACGGTAGGTCATCCTGTAGCCATTTGTAGACATCCTGTAGAAACCAGAGTATCTTGTAGGATCCCCTGCAGCCATCCTGTAGGAGGCCACTCTCTCGGTTGTTGAGCATCTGAATGCGAGGAACCTCTGTGGATGGATGTTAAGGGTCCCTAGGGACCTCTACTAGCCTTACCAACCTGTCCCACGCTTTCCTTCCTTCTCCATCCCATCTGCACAATCAAACCCTAGTTAGCACAAAATCACAATCATTCCACACACTTAAGGGAAAAATACAAAAACATATCTTTCATGATGCAAGTAGTTTAGATCCATGCATTTGCACTTATTAGAGGTAACAGCAGCATTGGTAGAAGTTTCATTCACATGTTTTGCATTGTAGAGGTTAGACTAGTTAAATTAGGGTTTCCTAGGTTTACATGCTTTGATTTGCTTTCAGTCCATTTTGTCAAGTAGAGTAGTTTTCCTTTGAGAATAGCTTTCGTCCATCAATTAGCAAGCTTCTTCTGAGAGCCTATAGAAGTTGGCTTGAGCCCTAGCGGACTTGTGCCAGCTGACCAAGTGACAGCTGCGACAAGAGCTAGTACTTGTGCATACAGCACCGTCGCTTCCAAGTTTGTACGAACTACCGGGTTGATAAAATGAGAGACAGGAAGCCCCAAGAGTTGTAGCATTATTGCTACAATACTGGAGCTCACCATCTTTTTGGCGCCGTTGCCGGGGAAGCGTCAGAGTATTAGTAATTGTTGCTTTTCTTCTACTTTCGTACTCTTACTTCTGCTCAGTAGTTTATTTCATTTCCATTCTGCAAAAGTAGCTTAGCATTTCCTTCTTTCCTAGATTAGCATTTCCTGCTTTCATAGATTAGCATTTCCTGCTTTCCTAGATTAGCATTTCCTGCTTTCATAGATTAGCATTTCCTGCTTTCCTAGATTAATATTTCTTGCTTTCCTAGACTAATATTTCTTGCTTTCCTAGATTAGCTTTCCAATTCTGCAATTTCATTTGAGCAATATAGTTAGTTGTAGATCACTTTGTCTCAGTTTTGCAGGTACCAAAGAAAAAGCAAAAGCACTCAAAAAAAGAAAAGTCCTTTCCATTTCATGCCTCGTAGGAACCGAGATAGATCAGGCAAATTCCTACCAAACACCCCCACCACATCACTGAGTCACCCTTCTCTCTTCTTTGGTGACAGTGACCCAGAGGAACCTATAGGTGAACATCCTGAGATATACCAAGACCCTATAGAAGAAGAAGAGTTAGAAACCACTCCATCTGAAGCCATGGCTGATAATAGGAGAGAAGATGAGAGAATAGAAGGAGCTTTCCCCATCCGAGAGACCAATGGAGATATGAAAATGAAAAACATTAGCCCCTCCGCCTTGCCTCACTTCCATGGACTGACCACTGAGGATCCTGATACCTTCTTGTTTGAGTTTGTTGTCCTTTGTAGAACCTATGACTATACTGAAGATGAGCAAAAGCTGAAGCTTTTCCCTTCCACTCTTAAGGATGCAGCACTACGCTGGTTCATGGGATTACCTGGGAATAGCATCGCTACTTGGGCTCAGATGCAGCAAGCCTTCAATACCAAGTATAGGGATTATTGTAGGTCCAAGGAAACCAAGGGAGAGATCTTTCGAATGACCATGGGGAATGATGAGTCTTTAGAGGATTATGAGGAGAGGTTCCAACTTAAATATAAACGGGCCAGGTGCACACTTGACCCTGAATCCCTCAAGTTGGTTCTACTCCGAGGAGTCCCTGAAGATCTCTTAGACACCCTTCACATGTTAGCTGGGGGGGACATTTACCAACTGCCTTATGAGGACATCAAGACTGTGTTTCGAAATCATTCCAGGGCAGCTAGAAAACGAGGTAGAGGAAATCTCCTCTCCACCGGTGTCCCTTTCTACAAACATGAGTTTACAAACCAATTAGAAGATCTTAAGAGTGAGGTGAGACAGACCATTGCCATGCAGCTGGACACATTCAGGATCCAGCAGAAGAAAGAAGAAGCTGAGAGAGCCTTGGCTGTCTTCTGTCCTAGGTGCACCAGAAGACACCCTAAGAACGAATGTCCATTGCATTCGGTTGAAGTGTGTTTCGTTTGTGAGGAGGACCACCCAACAAATCAGTGTCCAACCTTACCTGGGTTTAAAGCCATGTACCAAGGAACCGAAGCCCCCACTGAACCTCTCTACTTCATCAACCAAAGGAGGCCTCAAGGATCTAGACCTTATCAGCAGGGGATGCAAGGGGCATCTCAAGCTTATTACAACCCCAACCACTCGACTCCCATGCCTTCCTGGGGTCCCCCTGCTCATCCTTCTTGGTCCATGCCTCCTCCATGGTCTTATCCACCTCAGTACCCTACTCAACCTACTTCTCATCCATATCACTCACATACCCAGTCGCAGCCTCAATGGAGTGCTCCTCAGTCGGGGTGGAGGCCCCAATACAACACTCCTCCTGCCATTTTGCCTCCACCACCAGTTCAACCTCAGCCTTTACCTCCTGCTCCTCCAAGGCAACCTCAGATGCCTGCTCAACCGAACCCGAACCCCAACAATAGACAGGCTCAACAGGTATATACTGGGGAGACCTCATGCCCTACCTATGCTGTGGAGATCCAGGAGATCAATCTTAGATCTGGAAAGACTCTTCCAGATCGCCAACCTCCTCCCCCAGAGGATGAGGGAAACCATCAAGAGAGTGAACCAAAGCCTATTCCACCCTTTCCTGAGAGACTAACAGCCACCACACAACCTAACCCAGAAGAAGATGAGCTTTTGGGTGAGCTCAAGCAGTTGTGTGTAAAAATCCCACTTCTCCAAGCCATTAAGGATGTGCCAATATATAACAAGCTGGTTAAGGAGAAGTGTTTCAAACATCCAGGCAGACGGAAGAAAGATGCCTCAACTATCAATGTCATAGGACAGCTGTCTGACCTTATGCTAGGACAAGTCATCTGCCCAAAGTACCTAGATCCTGGAAGTCCTGTAGTAGATGTTCACATCAATGGCACCATTATCCCCCACACCTTGATTGATCTGGGGGCGGCCATCAATGTGATGACCAGGGATACCATGCTTAAACTCAATCTTCATGGTTCCTTGAGGAATACCTCGACAGTACTGCAATTAGCAGATCGCTCCACCGTGACTCCCGAAGGGATTGTGGAGGATGTCTTGGTCTCTATTGATTCTTGGGAATACCCTGCAGACTTCCTGGTTCTGCAACCAAAGGCCAAGCTTACTGGATATCCTCTCATCTTGGGAAGGCCTTGGTTAGCTACTGCAGATGCTTACATAAGTTGTCGGGCAGGAAACATGACCATCAAAAATGGTCCCATGTCCAAGCAGCTAGTCCTATACCCTCCTGCCCAACCTTCTTTAGAGCATGATTTACCACTCTGGTTGGAGGATGGAGAGGAAGACGAGGTGTACTCTGCACCTCTATGCACCCTAGATACCACTAGAAGAAATTCTCCTACCGAGGATGATTTGATTGAGACCCTGATCCAGAATCCACCTTCCAGTGCACTATCTTTAGAGAAGTTGGTGGAGGATGCCCAAGCTAGCACCTTAGTGGACCTTTGTACAATCAGCCCTGTCACTCCCAGAGTCAAAAGTGTGGAGTTCGGCCCTGAGAGAGCATTAAAGATCAGCTCCTCCCTATCTCCTTCCCAGGAGAAGGAGTTGTGTAGCCTATTGGCCAGCCACTTAGATGCTTTTGCTTGGAGCTATAAGGAGATGAAAGGAGTCCATCCCTCGGTCTGTACCCATCATATATACATCAAAGAGGATTGTAAACCAGTTAGGCAACCCCAGAGGAGAATGAATCCAGCCCTTAAGGACATTGTCAAGGAAGAGTTGCAAAAACTGTTGGATGCCGGATTCATCTACCCCATCTCAGATAGTGAATGGGTGTCCCCTCTAGTGTTGGTTCCCAAGAAGAATGGGAAGTGGAGGATCTGTGTAGATTACCGTGAGCTGAACAAAGCTACCAAGAAAGACCATTTCCCTCTACCTTTCATAGATCAAGTGTTGGATGGACTGGCAGGAAAGAAGTTCTTCTCTTTCCTGGATGGGTTTAGCGGGTACAATCAAATCCAAATCAGCCCGGAAGACCAAGACAAGACCACCTTCACTTGTCCTTGGGGTACCTTTGCCTACCGAGTCCTTCCCTTTGGGCTATGCAATGCTCCTGCTACTTTTCAGAGAGCTGTCTTGAGCATCTTCTCGGAGTTGGTCCATGATGCAGTGGAAATATACATGGATGACTTTACTCCTTATGGGGCCAACTTCCAGGGAGCATTGTCCAACTTGGGAAAGGTCCTAACCAAGTGCATCAAGATGAACTTGTCCCTTAGCCCTGAGAAATGTGAATTCCTAATGACTGAAGGGACCGTGCTAGGCCATACCATTTCTTCCCAAGGATTGCAGGTGGATCCTAACAAAATTGCTCTCATCAAGAGGGTTCCACCTCCTCAAAAAGTAAGGGATGTCTGGAGTTTCTTGGGATTAGCAGGATACTACCGGAGATTCATTAAGGACTTCAGCAAGTTAGCCTCACCATTGTTTGGTCTGTTGGCAAAAGATGTGGAGTTTAATTGGACTGACGATTGTCAGAAGAGTTTGAATGAATTAAAAGACAAGTTAGTGTCAGCTCCAATCCTGAGAGGTCCAAACTGGGCCCTACCTTTCCACATCCACACTGATGCCTCGAACAAAGCCATAGGTGCAGCCTTAGGACAAGTTGAGCAAAAACTTCCATATGCCATTTACTTTGTTAGCAAAAACTTGTCCAAAGCAGAGCTGAATTACACTGTAACCGAGAAGGAATTCTTAGCTGTGGTTCATGCACTGAACAAGTTCCGACATTATATTACTGGTTACCAGACTTTTGTACATACTGACCATGCTGCTATTAGATATTTGATGAATAAACCAGATGTGAATGCTCGTATTATTAGATGGTTACTTTTATTGCAGCAGTTTGATCTAACCATTGTTGATAAACCAGGGAGAGAAAATGTTGTTGCTGACTTCTTGTCTAGATTGGATTTGTCTGCAGATGAAGATGGGACGGTGGATGACCAGATGCCTGATGAGCATCTGTTTGCTATCTCAGTACTCTCTCCATGGTTTGCTGATATAGCAAACTACCTTGTTTCAGCTCAGTTCCCTCCGCACCTCTCTTCAAAAGAGAAGAGCAAAATCATCAGAAAGAGTGCCTCATTTACATGGATTGGGGGCAATCTGTTCAAGCTTGGCCCCGATCAGATCTTAAGGTGTTGTGTAAGGGAGGAGGGAGTCTTTGACATCCTCCTCACCTGTCATGATGGGCCTTGTGGAGGACATTTTGCAACAAAGAGAACTGCTTTCAAGATCCTGCAGGCAGGCTACTATTGGCCCACACTTCATCAAGATGTCAGAAGATATGTCAGCCAGTGTGACCAATGCCAAAGAATGGGGAAACTGACCCAAAGGGATGAGATGCCTCTCCAACCTCAAGTGACTCTTGAGCCATTTGAGAAGTGGGGCATGGACTTTGTGGGTCCAATCAATCCCTCTTCGAGGCAGAGATCCTACATCATTGTGTGTACTGACTACTTGACAAAGTGGGCAGAGACTAAAGAAATCAAAGCAGCAACAGAAGAGAAGGTGGTCGAGTTCTTAAGAGAGAACATCTTCTACAAGTTTGGCTACCCAAGAGAGCTGGTGACCGATCAAGGGAGCCAGTTCACCTCCAACTTGGTTGAAGATCTACTAGCTCATCACAAGATCAAGCATAGGACTTCCACCCCCTATCATCCTCAAGCAAATGGGCAGGTGGAAGTCACCAATAGAGCATTAGAAGGGATCTTGACTAAAGTGGTGAGCAGCAGCAGAAAGGACTGGGCAGATCGCCTGGTTGAAGCCACATGGGCTTACAACACCACTTGGAAGACCACCACCGGCTTCACACCTTATGAGCTGGTCTATGGGAAGAAAGCTTTGCTGTCCATTGAGTTTGAGTATAACACTTTGAGGATGGCAGCTCAGCTGGACCTAGATCTCAGCCATGCACAGCAAGAAAGGTTATTGCAGCTGAATGGACTGGATGAGCACCGCATGCAGGCCCTCCTTCACTCAGAAGTGGTTCAACTTCAGAGGAAGGTGTGGCATGACCAACATCTCCATGACAAGCAATTTCAGCCGGGAGATTGGGCTTTGTTGTATGATTCCAGATACAAAGATTTCAAGGGGAAGTTGAGAACCAGATGGCTGGGACCATATTCAGTGGAAAAGTGTCATGACAATGGATCTGTCCTCATTCGAACCATTGATGAGGAAGCCATTCCCATGCTTGTCAATGGGCATCGATTGAAGATCTACAGGAAGCCTCCCTCAAGACAAGAGTTCATCAAAACAATGGAGAAGGCAGTATTGGTCATAGAGAAGTGTCCTGCCCCTGCTTTGGGCACACCCTGAAGCATCTAAAACAAAAAATATATATAAAAAATATATATATATATATAAATAAATAATAAAGATCCTTGGGTGAAAACCTCTCTGAGGCGCCCAAGGCAGGTGGTAGGGGTGAAAACCTCATTGAGGCGCCCCTGCTATCTTCCAAAAAAAAAAAAGAGAGATAAAGATCCTTGAGTGAAAACCTCTCTGAGGCGCTTAAGGCAGGTGGTAGGGGTGAAAACCTCATTGAGGCGCCCCTGCTATCTTTCGAAAAAAAGAAAAAAACAAACATAAAAAAAACAACAAGATCAATAAGTCATTATGTGAAATTTGCATGCAGATTGCAGGTGTTCTATGGAGGAGAGGAAGCCTCTCAAGTCAAAGTCAAAGGTCCTTCTCATGCAGCCAGGACACCTCACAAGCTCCTCCTCCAAGAACGCTTATGTTTTTCAAGGTATGTGCAATTTTATCATGGTTTGAATCTTCTACAGGAAACTGCTGTCTTTCTACAGGAAGGCACAGTTTTTCTACAGGAAGGTGCAAATTTCTACAAGAAGAGCTGCCTGTCTACAGGAAGCTCTGTACTTCTACAAGAAACTTCCTGTAGAAGCTCAGAACGAGCCAGAATGCGTTTCATGAGCAGATCTGATGACTACGGGTTGGTGTGGACGCATGCAAGCCTCTTTTGGGCCCATGCACGACGCTGATACCTTGCTCCACCATCCTCGTCGCCATGCAACTAAGATCCCTGCACCAGCAAACCAGATCAATGAGTTCTCGTGGAAAAATCAGTTGTCAGAGAAAAATGAACACTGAGAGCTCATACCACGTCCATGTCGAGCATCAGAAGCTTCGGGAGCGCGATTAGCAGGTCATCTCCATTGTCAAGTAGCATGCACCCAAGGAGGTGAGACTGTTACAAGGCACCCCGCGGGAATCCTGTAGCAGTCAAACCTGCAGGAGTGGATACCATTCATCGCCCAGCCATCTACAAACAACACACGGGCGCATGCAACCAGAGCGTCCACTACAGCGCCAGCATCCTGTAACCACGAGCCTCCGGGACTGTGTAAGCCACATGCAGCAGGTAGATCCGTCGTCCAAAAACTGGAAATCATGTGCAGACGCGCGCAGGTAAGTGTTCTAATCCTTCCTTCCATCAAATCGCATGAGTATCACTTTGATTTGTTTGCATGGCGTAGAAATGAATGGTTGAGCGGCCGTAAGGCCAGTTGACTGTCCATGTTGGCTAGTGAAGGGATAGTCAGATGATGGGTGGCAACCACGACAAAGGGAACACGCAGCACGCACGTGAAGATCAGTCCCGTCAACCGAGAAACAAGTTTAACCGAAAAGGGCGGCGGCAGATCTGTGGGAATGAATGCGGCAGCAAGCGAATGTGCAGGTGGATGATGGGTGACGTCACCCAATGGTCCGGCGGGGACAGCTCACCCTCCGCGCCACGAGCTGCGCCGATTCAAAATCTAATTGGCTAGATTGTGCACATATATCCATCCACCTCCACTTCAAAACTTGAGTAACTCTTCTGAATACCTCTGCATGTTGATACGCCAAGCTTTCGGCTGACTGAACACCAGTGAAGCGCACCTCAACCGCAGTCCAACTACCGTTCTCCCCGAAGCCTGCGCACTGCTCCTACAGGAACAGTTTCTACAGGAACGCAGTCCTACAGGAAGCAGTTTCTACAGGAACGCAGCTCTACAGGAAGGTGAAGTCTTAACGTAAGAAAAGGTGGCAGAAAAGAGGTAACCCTGAAACTCCTTCCGCAATTGGCTTTCAAAGGTGGCAAGGTCATTATTCACAGTCTGGTCATAAAAAAATATTGGATTGCCGTGCCTATACTATCGCTTCTACAGGATAGCAGTATAATTAGACTGTGGTCTGTGAATTCATTGCATGCTCTGTCTATAAGACCGAATTTCCTTTGTATCTACCACCTTTGGTCAAAACCACTGTGTTCATCATGCCTGGTGGGTTTATCAGGCGAGAGCCCATTGATTCAAATACATTAAGGAGAAACCCGGCAGTGGTTGAGCTCTTCACTAGAGCACAATGGATGCCTTTTTGTGATAAACTACAGGGCTACGATGATGAAGTAGCCGAGGAATTCTTGCAGTCATTGAAGCCTAAATCCCAGACACTGGCCATAGTAAGCTTCAGAGGTCTCAGCCTCCAACTCACCCCAGAGCATATAAGTCGAATCACAGAACTGCCCATGGGTCTGCCGTGGGATAAAGAAGAGCGGAAGCAGAGCCAGCAAGCAAAGAAGGAGTTCTTCCCACCTGAGGAAGAATTCTCTGAGGATAAAAACGGGGTGAGGAGGACCAGCCTGTCACCACCATGGAACGAAGTCAGTTTGCACATTATGAAATATATTACTTGTCAAGGCCGGTTCAGTATCGTGTATGCATATCACTTCCGGCTCCTCACTGAGTTAAGGCACGGAATTGACCTTCCTGTAGAGCAAAAACTAAGCATCCCTTATTATCTCCTGCAGTCCCTAATGGAGTGTGCTACAAAGCTAAGACAGGGCATCCCTGATCAGATAGCCCATCATGGGTTAATAAAATTGCTTGTGGAGGATGCACTGCACTCATATAAAGTTCCCCTCTCCTGGGAGTCATTTAGGAATCTAACACGAGATGGGGACATTAAAATGTTGATCGAAGATAGTGGCTCCTCCAGCACTGAAGACAAGGAAGCGGTGGTTGAGGAAAAGAAGGCTGAAGAAAAAGCTGACTCCCCCATCCTGTCAGCAAGAGAAATAAGGTCAAAAAGCAGAAGAGACAAAGTTGGGGCAGGCCATGTCAGCCCAATTACCTCTTCAGCACTCACAAGCAAACAAAAGGATCAAACCCCTGCAGCAAAGCAAGTAAAAGTAAAGACACCTACCACTACAGGAAAGGAGAAGCGAGCCTCTACAGGAAGCCCAAAGATCAGTGAGAAGCAGGCTTCTACAGGAAGCCCAAAAGCAAAGACCAAGGCTTCTACAGGAAGCCCGATAACAACTTCTACAGGAAGCACAAAAGTGCAAAAACAGGCTTCTACAGGAAGCCATGCAAAACCAAAATCTGAGAAGCAGAAGTTGGATGTTTTAGCCAGAGAGGCAACGGCTGTATTAGCTGGCCTCAGTACGCCACCTAAGCCAAAAGGAAAGAGGAAGAGGGACCCTCCTCTCTACTTCAAAGCACGGAGAAGTGTTCGGATAAAAACAGGGAAACCACAGCAGCAGTCCAGCAACCCAATTGTCATTGAGGACACCCCTGCTTCTCCCAAAGAAAAATCCCCCTCAAAGGTCACAGTTACCTACGAAAAGGGAAGCCCGAAGAAGAGCACATGGCAAGACCGAGTGGACCTGTTGGACGAGAAAACCAGGCTACACGAAGCTGAAAACGTCCTACAGGATCCCTTGGCTCGACTACAGGAAACCGAACAAAGAGAAGAAGGAGGACCCTCATCACCAAGGGCGGATGAGGCAGAACTACCTGAAGAAACAGCAAGACAACATATACCCGAACCTAGCCCTTCGCCCAATCTGAATTCATATTATACCTTCTTGGAGGCGGGCAAGGTCATCCCACAAAAATTTACTGTACCCCTATTCTTTGAATTAGAGAAAGAAAGAGTCCGCTCCCATACATGGATGCAAATTGCCAAATCAAAGGGGGTGGGGGACATAGGCCCTCTACAAGATCAGCTGAGGGAGGTCAGGAGCGAGTTCACCATGGCCAAACATGTGGCTAGTTTCCAGCAGGCACTTCTACAGGAAGAAAACCAGAAGTTAAGGTTGCAGCTACAAGAACTCAAGGCAGGGGTAGAAACATCCTCCAAGGGCATCACAAATGAACAAGAAGGCAAGAAGGAGCCAACCACCAATCTTGAAGGGCCAAAGACACTTCTACAGGAAGAAGAACAACAGATAAGAATTGAAGTGCAAGCCTTAAAGGAACAGCTGCAACAAAAGGAAACACAATTGGCTTGCATGGCCAATTGGGTCATGGAGGCCCTGCAGTGCAGACATCCTGCAAAGTCTTATGGGTTGTACTTAAAGTATCAGTGGCTACAGTTCCAGATAAACACACTAGCACAAAGAGGTATTGAGCAAATGAATAACCCACAGCAATTTGCTGAAATATGCAATACTAGCTCAGCAGAGGACAAAGCCAAGCTAGCAGAATTCTACATCCACAATCTAGTTTTTCCCAATGAGGTCTCTTGGGATCCCAATATCGCCTTGGGCGATCTGCAGTTGATGGCTTTTGCTTCATGGCTGAATCATGAGGATCAGAGAGCCGCTGAAGAAAAATCGGTCATGAGCCGAGAAGTGAGTGAGCCACTGTACATTCGGGCAGAACCAGAGGATCTGGTTGCCCTCATCTCAGCCCGCCAACAGTTATCCAATGATCCCACAGCTTCCTTGAAATTTATGGACCAGAAAGCCCAAGCAATAGCCCACTTTGAAGACATGGACACATTATTGGGAGAAACTGCTGCCCAGGCTTGTGCACGTAGGTGGCATGCCTTGGCACATAGTTTGAAGATCCGGGAATACCATACCCCGACCAGAATGAGGGAAGCATTGGCAAGAGTGGACCTTTACAAGAAATCCGTGCAAAGACTTCAGGCCAGCTGGATTGGCCTTAAACTCAGCCCTCCATTGCTGCTAGGATTGGTTGAAGGAAGTACAGGAAAGGATGACCAGGCACAATGGGAAAAAGTGGAAAACACAGCAGGGTTTCATATCGACCAAGAAGACATCACCACAGAAGCTTGGGATGTAAGGGGAGCAGTGAAAGCCATGAAGGATGAGGATCTTGACTAAGTTGCTCAAGGATGAGCAAATGGTTCAGCTGGGGGGTGATGATGAGCCCCAATTTTGGTACAATTTGGGCTCATTTTGGCCTATTCTACTTGCTCAAACCATTCATTTTTTACTACTTATGCATGCATTTCTTAGTTTATTCATGTTGTTTGTAGGAAGAAGGGTAGGCACTCTATCTACGTGACTAATGCATTGTGATTCCAGGTTTTGGCATTAAAAGGGAGCAAAAGACAACGAAAAAGGAGACAAGGAGACAATGAGGTGGCACTGCTGACTTTTAGGAGAGGATGTCCACGGTCTTGGGGACACTCCTCGTGATTCCCACCAAGAACTCTGAGCTCCAATCCATCTCCCCTCCGAGCTTAGAAGCAGTCAGCTGTTCTACAGGAACAGCGCTTATAAACTGCTCTACAGGAACAGCAATTATGACCGTCCTACAGGATCAACAGTTAAACTCTAGTTGGACAGCCGAGCTCCTAAAATCAAGGACACTTGTTGGATCATCGTTTTTGTATAAGTGTAGAGGCCTTAGCCTTGGATAGGTTGTTGAAACTCTCGTATTGCTATTGTAATTTTCGAGCACAGCTCAGTTTTTGTTCCTTTTTGTAAGCCAATTTGGCATGTTATCAGATTATGAATAAAGAAGGCAGATTCTGATCTAGTTCTGAGTTTTCTTAAGGAGACTATAGCTCTCAGGTTAGGGCCCAACCTGAGAGCCATAGATCCCCTCTGCTGTAGTGTTGTTTCCATTTCATTTCAGCACTTTGAGCTTTTCATTTGCACATGCAATTCGAATTACAGGTTGTTAAGTTGGTCTTTTTCATGAGTTAGATAGGAGTTGCTTATGGTGAATTTGTTTCGACTTGCTTAGCGTAGCAGAGGATAGATATAATCGATTGGAGCTCCAACAAAAAGGTTGTTAAGGCTCACTGCCACCTCATCTGGGATTGGAGTGAAGTCCATGACTAACCACCAAAAATACGCATTTCTTTATTCCATGATTGCTGCAAACACAGTCACGTTATGTTAGATGCTGTCACATGATTCACACCTGCACCACACTCCTTTACCACGGCTTCATGCACATTCTCCTTCGCGTTTAGATTGTTGTTCATTGAATTTACAAGCACAGGTAGTTTAGGGTGATGCATCTTCGGTTTGGTGATAGTCACAAGCATTTGTTCCATTTACGCTGCTTTCTCTCGTTCCATTACTTCGTCCTCCATCTTGATCACGCATGCAAACACATCTTTGACCCCTGCTCTTCTCTGTCATCTCCCAAAGTCTTTCACTCCTCACGTACTTCCATTCTCTAGCCCTTTTGTTGACATAGCCCTTTACCTTCCAACCTACTCCCTACGCTCACTTCCCGTCCTATTCTTCCACTTCTACAGCCACCACCAGCCTCATTCCTACCTTACACATCTCCCTCTACCATTTCATCATCCCTCCATCACGCCAAACACTCACGGTAGGTCATCCTGTAGCCATTTGTAGACATCCTGTAGAAACCAGAGTATCCTGTAGGATCCCCTGCAGCCATCCTGTAGGAGGCCACTCTCTCGGTTGCTAAGCATATGAATGTGAGGAACCTCTGTGGATGGATGTTAAGGGTCCCTAGGGACCTCTCCTAGCCTTCCCAACCTGTCCCACGCTTTCCTTCCTTCTCCATCCCATCTGCACAATCAAACCCTAGTTAGCACAAAATCACAATCATTCCACACACTTAAGGGAAAAATACAAAAACATATCTTTCATGATGCAAGTAGTTTAGATCCATGCATTTGCACTTATTAGAGGTAACAGCAGCATTGGTAGAAGTTTCATTCACATGTTTTGCATTGTAGAGGTTAGACTAGTTAAATTAGGGTTTCCTAGGTTTACATGCTTTGATTTGCTTTCAGTCCATTTTGTCAAGTAGAGTAGTTTTCCTTTGAGAATAGCTTTCGTCCATCAATTAGCAAGCTTCTTCTGAGAGCCTATAGAAGTTGGCTTGAGCCCTAGCGGACTTGTGCCAGCTGACCAAGTGACAGCTGCGACAAGAGCTAGTACTTGTGCATACAGCACTGTCGCTTCCAAGTTTGTACGAACTACCAGGTTGATAAAATGAGAGACAGGAAGCCCCAGGAGTTGTAGCATTATTGCTACAATAATGGAGCTCACCAATATACATCTTTGAAATATATACCTTGATCATATTGTACAAAGTAGCCTTCTTGCAATATTGAATTATGTTATGAAACCAGCTCAAGAAAAGGATAGAAAAGATAGATCAACGCCTTAGAATTTAGCCTCTTCGAGGGGGAAACCTCCTTTAAATTACATAAATGACAAATTCTTGGATGATTCAAATGACAAAACCTCCTTTCTATACATAGGAGTCTAAGGAATCACAATATAACCCATCCGACCTAACAATAATAATATAAAGCCACAAAAATAATAATAGAGGGATTCTATGGGGCATAGTAAAAATATGGGGAAAATAGGGGCACAACAATATTAATAAGGGATACAACTACAATAGTAATGTGGTAATCATTAGTATTATAAGGACCTATCATGCCCCTCTCCTTCAAAGAAAGTGTTTTCCTCAACGCTTGAGTAGTTCTGGATGCTTCTATATAAAATTCTCACCCTCCCATGTGGAATCTTCTGTGGATAAGTTCCTCCACTTGATGAGATACTCTGAGATTGATCGATTTCATAGCTGTTGAGTTCTTATTTCTGTGACTGCTTCCGGTTCCAATATAATTTTTCCTTCCTCATCAAGTTCTAGCAATATTGTTTGAACTGGGAGCTTGTCGCCTATAACCTTCATTAAACATGAAACATGGAAAACTGGGTGCACTCGAGACGCTGCAAGAAGCTCCAATTTGTATGCAATAGTACCAATCTTTTGCAACACCTTGTATAGACCATAATACTTTGGTGATAATTTATTATCCTTCTTAGCTTGCTTGAGGGACATTTGTTTATATGGTTGTAGCCGTAGGAATACCCAATTGCCTACATCAAAACTTCTTTCACTACGATGTTGATCTACCTGTTGTTTCATTCTATTATATGCCAACACGAGGTTATCCTTTAAGAGTTGGAGGACTTTTTGTTGATGTTCAATGTGATGTTCCACTACTTGAACCTTAGAATTTTCTCTTAAATATGATGTGACGGATGGTGGCTAATATCCATAAAGTACCATAAATGGGGTCATTTTTGTTACTGTATGGAAGGAAGTGTTATACCACCATTTAGCCAGAGGAAACCATTTGACCCATTGTGTCTGTTTATCAGATACAAAGCAACGAAGATATCCTTCTAAACATTTGTTTACTATCTTAGTTTGCCCATCAGATTGAGGATGATAAGATGAGCTATGAGCTAACTGAATATGAAGACAAGAAAATAATTCTGTCCAAAAATTTCCAGTGAAAATGGGATCTCTGCCACTTACAATAATCTTTGGGTTTCCATGTAGCTTTTGAATTGTTTCCGTAAATGAAGTAGAAAATGTATTGGCTTTCAATGGATGTGATAATGCACAAAAGTGTGCATACTTGGTAAGTCTGTCAACTACCACCATGATGACACTCTTTCCCTCAGTCTTGGGTAAACCTATGATAAAATCCATCCAATCCTCCTCCCAACGTTGGCTTGGAATGGATAAAGGTTGTGATAGACAGGGAGTCGTAATTGTTTCAACTTTATTTTGTTGGCAAACCAAACATTCTGCCACGAAATTTTGAATATCTGATTTAAGGCCATCCCAAGAAAATTCCTTCTTAACCATGTGGTAAGTTTTTAAAAATCTTGAGTGCCCTCATAAGGGAGAAGTCTGCAATTCTATAAGAATCTTTTGTTTGAGTTGTGAATTCTTACAGACGTATAAACGATCTTTGTACCATAATGAATCATTTTTCCAACTAAACGTATCGGATGTACTAGAATCTTGTTGTAACTTTCGAATAAGTGCCCACACTTCTTCATCATTCTTCCACTCCTCCCTTGCTTCATTTATCCAATCTGATTGGATAATAGAAATGGCACACAACAATGCTTCCACATCCTCATCCTTTCTTGAGAGTGCATCTGCCACCACATTTTGCTTCCCTTTTTCGTAGATGATTTCAAAGTCATAACCCAACATCTTTGTGACCCACTTTTGTTGCTCTTCAGAGGATAATATTTGTTCTAAAAAGTATTTAAGGCTATCATGATCCGTTTTTACCTTGAAGTGTCTTCCCGTTAGGCAGGGTCAGCATTTCTTAAGTGCATGTAGTATTGCCAACATTTCCTTCTCATAAATAGTTTTGTGTAGAAACTTTCCCTTGATTGAACGGCTTTCAAAGGCAATGGGTCTTTCATCTTGCATTAAAACAGCACCAATTCCATTTCTTGAAGCATCACATTCCAGAATAAAGGTTTTTGTGAAGTCCGGTGTAGCTAAGACTGGTGCTTGGCACATTGCCTCTTTAAGATGTTCGAAGGCCTTTGATGCTTCTAGAGTCCATGAAAATGCATATTTCTTCAATAATTTTGTTAGAGGTGCTACTATTCTCCCATAATTCTTAACAAACTTGCGATAATACCCTATCAACCCAAGAAATCCTCGCAGATGATTTATGGATGTGGGGATTTTCCATTCCTTAATGGCTTTAATTTTGCTAGGGTCTACCTTAACTCCTTCATGAGATACAATATGACCCAGATATTCCACCTCTTGTACTCCAAAGAAACCTTTGGATCTTTTCACATATAGCTATTTCTCCTCCAATAGTTGTAGCACCCTGTCAACATGTTCAACATGATCCTTCCAAGACTTGTTGTAGATTAGTATATCATCAAAAAATACTAACACAAATTTTATAAGGAACGGTTTGAAAATGGAATTCATCAAACCTTGAAATTTAGAAGGTGCATTAGTAAGGCCAAAAGGCATGACCAAAAATTCATAATGACCCTCATGAGTTATAAATTTTGTTTTTTGAATGTCTTTAGTCTCCATTTTGATTCAATGATATCCTGAATGAAGATCCAACTTGGTGAAGTAAATTGATCCATGCAATTCATCCAATAAGTCATCAATGACAGGAATGGGAAACTAATCTTTAATATTGAGCTTGTTGAGCTCCCTATAATTCGGACACATGTGCCATGATCCATCCTTCTTGTGCACCAATACTACTGGAGCAGAGAAATAACTTTGACTAGGTTGAATTATACCAGCCTCTAGCATTTCTCCAACCATATGTTCAATTTCACTCTTTTCGGCATAGGGATATCTGTATGACCTGATGTTTGGAGGAACACTTCCTGGAATCAGATGAATAGCATCATCATGATCACAAATAGGTGGGATACCTTTGGGAGTCTCAAATACCTTGGAATGGTTGTCCAAGACTTTTTGGAGATCTGGAGAAATAGATGATTCCGATGTGGAAACATCTAGCGAACATAATTGTGAAATTACACCTCTTTGTTCCCTTTTTAGAAGCTTTGTCATACTGTTAGAGTTGATTATCTTTCCTGATTTCCTTGCAATACCCCTTAATTCAACTTCCTTTCCTTCTACAAAAAATTTCATGAAAGGTTCCTGAAAATTAAAAGCTATTGTACCCAAGGATTGTAGCCATTGGACTCCTAGTACAACATCAGCACCTGCCATTGGAATGGAAAGAATTGGGCTAGTCAATACATATTCTCCCATGAATAGCTTGATATTATGTCACTTTCCAGAGAAATTTATCGTTCCTCCATTTGCAATCATCACTTGACACTCTGGTGCTGGATATAGGAAGCAATTCAATTCCTTTGCTACCTTACAGTGAATAAAATTGTGGGTACTTCCTGAATCAATCAACACTATTACCTTTTTCTTCTTTATTTGTCCTTCTATCTTGATGGTTTGAGGAGTGGTAATTCCAGCCAATGCATTACAAGATATGGTAGGATTCATTTTTTCTTTATCTAGGCTTTGTTCCTAGAGTATATCCTCTTCCTTTGACCTTTCTTGCTCCTTTTCTTCTTCCTCTTCACAATCTATGTAGAATAATTTCTTCTTAGCACACTTATGACCTTTAGTGTATTTGCTATCACAACTGTAACAAATCCGTTTTTCTCTTTTTCCTTCCAATTGTTGTGGTGTCAACCTTATAGGTTGTGGAAGGCTAGGGGTAACAACACTTCCATCTTTATAGTTGTGACTGGTATGCTTCCTGGTTGCGATAATTTTGCTTTCCATTTTTCTTGCTAACGTGAATTCCTTCTCTAATGAATCAGGTTCCCAAAGGCAAACATCATGTTGGATATTATCCTTTAAAGTCCCTATGAACACATCAATCCTATGCTCCTATGAAATATTTTTTACCCTTATGTTCAATTTTTGGAACTCCTAAATTTGCTCCATTATTGAATCCTTTTGTTTGAGACATATCAATTGGCTAAAAAAAGTGTTGCTTTTTGTATCCTCATAATGTGATGTCAATTCTTCCATAAAAAATGCCCAAGTGATAACTTTTTTACGAGAGAAAAGACATTGATACCATACAAACTGATTTGGTTCCAAATATAAAGTTGCAATACGTACCTTTTGTGTGTTTTGCACATTATTGAGATCGAAAAATGGCTCCATCTGTAATATCCATGTTGCGGGATCCTTGCCATCAAACTTCCTCATATCGATTTTCGGAATATGGTGGGTCTTCAATCCAACAGTAGAGTCTATGGAATCATGATTAACATTTCTTTTGTTCTAATCATGAGTTTCCTTTACTACCCTTTCACCATTAGTGACCATTTCTTGTAGCAACTTATTCATATTTATCTTCAATTCTTCCATGTTTGTCTTCAAATCTATCTTCGAATCGTCTATCTTAGCTTCCATGTCATTCATCTAAACTTCTATGCCTTTCTTTAAACAATCCATCTTAGCTTCTACGCCTTTCTTTAAACCATCCATCTTAGCTTCTACATCTTTCTTTAAACCATCCATCTGAGATTTTGTTCCTTTTTGTGCAAGTGACACTCGTTGCACTTGGTCTCATAATTTTGATATATCATGTTGCATTTCTTTCTCTTCTTCATGAGTCATGCTAGAGCTCTCAGGTTGCCTACTAGGTGTTTGCATTTTCTTTCCTCAGGGAATCAATTACCGATAATAATGCTTTACTATGCCCTTTGAATTCCTTCAAACTAATTTTTCAAACCAAGCTTATGCAAAAATTTAAAAAAAACTACACACCTTTTTTCACTTTGTAGGAGCCTGATATTGAATCTAATGTATCTCTATAATTTTGAATAATCCAGTTTTGAAATTACGACAAGTAGTAGCCCTCTATGTCCTCTTTCCAATGCCACCAGTCTGATCTAAATTAGATTCTCCAATAAATATTTATGCACAATCTCCCACAGTGACCTGATTATAGAGTAGTTCAATAGAGCAAACTTGTATGATGTGCCACAAGTTACTGTTTCGACTTTTGGCTCTGAAAAATATATAAAAGAAACTATAGTCAGTTCTCTTTCTGTACCTTCTTACGAAATTTCAATCCAATTCTCAGAAAAAAAAGTTATGACAATTTTTCCTAGGTCACCTGTTTGGAATGTAAATCAGGAGTTTGCAAAACGACCAACTTCCTCAGATCATATCTTCGTAAAAGTAGTGCAAAAAGCTTTGACATTCAGATCCAAGATTCAATGCAATTTCTTCTCAAATGGGTTTTCTCTTTAGCTTCTGAAACATCACCGAAAAAAAGTTATAGTGAAAATGTCATGATGACCTGTTTGGAGCAGCGAAACCCTAGAATCCAAAGCTCTAATACCAAATGTTAAGAAACCAGCTCAAGAAAAAGATAGAAAATATAGATTAACGCCTTAGAATTCAGCCTCTTCCAGGGGGAAACCTCCTTCACATTACATAAATCAGAAATTCTTGGATGATTCAAGTGACAAAACCTCCTTTCTATATATAAGAGTCTAAGGAGTCACAATATAACCCAGCCGACCTAACAATAATAATATAAAGCCATAAAAATAACAATAGAGGGATTCTATGGGGCACAATAAAAATATGGGGACCATAGGGGCACAACAATATTAATAAGGGATACAAATACAATAGTAATGGGGTAATCACTTGTATTATAGGGACCTATCAAATTATGCTTAAGTATAGTAGATGCATTTATGATTGGTCTGGACAACATATCTGCAACTTTATTGTGTATGACCTTTTTATATCTGATGACAAGATGAAAGAAAACCCATCCACCTATACTATCTTGATTACTGCAACCTAGTTTGTGAGTGTAAATATTGAAGTGGTTGATGATCATTATGTATAATTGTCTCTTTGCCCATTACATAATGTTTCCACTTTTTAACACTCTGTACTAATGCATACAATTATTTATCATATGTAGGATAATTAACTACTACAAAATTAAATGTCTCAGAATGATAACGTATGGGTTTACCGTGCTGCATCAACACTGCTCCCATGGCATAGTCACTAGCATCTGTTTCAATCTCAAAGGGTCCTTGAAGATCGGGCAGTGCTAGTACTGGTGCTGTACTAATATTTTCTTTTAAGGTGTCGAAGGCTTTGTATTATTTGGCTCCCCATCGAAACACCTTGTTCAGTCCTGTTAAAGCAAGTAAGGGAGCTGCAATCAAGGAAAAGTTAGCAATAAAATTTCTCCAATATTGTGCTGCTCCTAGAAAGCTTCTAACTTTTGTAGCAGATTTGGGTTTAGGCCAGTCTACGACTGCAACCTTAGAGGGATCTATCTTTAATTCATGACCCCCTACAATATCACCCAAATAATTCAAAGATGTTTTGCCAAATTCACATTTTGATAGCTTAACATAAATATTTTCTCTTTTCAAAACACCTAGAGTCTGCTTTACATGCTTCAAATGTTCTTCCCATGTTTTACTAAATACAAGAATGTCATCTAGATATATAATGACAAAGTCATCAATAAAAGGCCTGAGTACATCATTCATTACTCTCATGAAAGTAGCAGGAGCATTAGTTAAGCCAAAAGGCATAACCAACCAGTCATACAATCCATGCTTTGTTTTGAAAGAAGTCTTCCATGCATCTTGCTTTGCAACTCTGACCTCATGGTAGCCACTATGTAAGTCCAACTTAGAAAGGTAAACAAATTCTTTCAACTAATCTAATAGATAATCTATGCAAGGAAGGGGATAACGATTTTTGGTCGTTATCTTATTCAGTGCTCGGTAATCAATGCACATTCTCCATGATCCATCTGTATTTCTCACCAAGAAAATTGGAGACCCACATGGTGATGTGCTAGGTATTATGAACCCTTTCTTGAGCAACTCTTGTACCTGCTTCTTGATTTCTACATTCTCTAAAGCGGAAAACCTATACATTTCGATGTTAGGCAATGGAGCATCTTGTTGCAAATTATTATGATGTACTATTTCCCTTTTGGGTGGCAGACGTTTAGGTTCTTGAAATAACATATCATATTTTGAAACAACCTTTTCTAAATCAGCTTGTTTTTTAGTATTACAACCTTCAAATACATTGGTTTTATCAGGTTTCTTTTCCTTTACAACCATCAGTAAAAATTGTTTGCATGAATTTACAATTCTTTTCATCTACCCTGAGTTTATGAGAGTATAATTATTCTTGAGTTTATGAGATCTTACAATGTATTCGATTCCATATTTATTGAGTTGATACTTGTTTTCAGCTCTATAGAAAATGGCTTTTGTATCATACAAGTAACAAATTCCTAAAATGATTCCACATATATCCAAGGGAACAATATCTAACTCAACCTCATCTACAAACGGTGACCCAAAAGAAAACCTAAGTTTACATTGTCAAGTCACTTGCAGCTTTGCTTTATCACATAACCAACCCAATGGATATGGCTTCTTGTGAGGTGTGGTTAGTAATCCCATTTTCTTTAGAATTTCCTCAGAAATTATGTTTACTTTTGAGCCACTATCAAACAAAGTATCAAACTTTTGATGCTTGGAAATAACTCTAATATGAAAAAGCTCATGTCTTTTCCTCTCATTTTCTTCATTATCAGTAGATTGTGCAAAATTACTAGTAGATGCTTCAAGATGTTTACCTTTTATACATGTGGTTGTGATTGTTGTTTCATCCCCTGAGTCTGACCCCAAATCCTTCTGAATAGCTGCAAAAGTCTTCTTCTTTTTGCCATTGTACTTCTTGGTTTTCAGATCTAGATGCAGAATCTAGCACTGTTCATCAGCATGCCCATCCTTCTTGCAGTGAGTGCACGAAGGTTCGGTATTTTGTACAACATTTGTCTTCCTCTCTTTCCATTTTTGCTTTATCTCTTCCTTTCTCTTGCTTGCAGTGGGTTTTGTTGATCCCCCAACTTCTGGTTTCACATTCTAGCCTCTAACCTCCAGATGTATAGCCTGAACAGACACCTCATCTATGATAGTGGGATTAAACATGAGAATTGTATGCCTCAAATAACTATGTAGACCACCTATATACTTGAACAATGTTTTAGCTGAGTCTAAAGAAATGCTTAGAATCAAAGCTCTTTTTCTAAATTATTGGGTGTAACTTTGTACACTTTTCCCTTTCAATTGGCAAAGAGTTTGCCAGCTCATCATAGCTTGTTGCATATAAGCTAGTGCATAGAATCGTTTTTTAATTGCAGAAACAAATTCATTCCAAGTAGAAGGAATTTTACCATGCCTGTTCAAATCAGCTTGTGTCTTGCCTTCCCACAATACCAGGGCGGTGACTCCAAGGCATAGGCTAGCTAGTTGAATCTTTCTCCTTTTTGAATCAATGTTTTGCACTCTACAATATACACAAATCTGTCTCATCCAATTATCTAGCTTTTCTGCATTCAATTCTCCATCATAAACTGGCAAATCAAACTTCACATCTAATTTAATCAAAGAATGTTTATTCTTTTTCTTTTCAGGGCTTTCTTTATGTGAAGAAGATGATGATGAAGGTGATGATGGGGAAGATGGCAGAGATGGCTTCTCTTCTTTTCCTTTGCCTTCTGGGTGGTCAACTAGAAGAGGCTTTTCTACTCCTTTATCTTCTTTGGAGGCTGATGACCCTTCAGCTTTACCTCTCTTAAATTATGTATACATTTCTTCTACCATGGCTCTCATGGTCATGAAACTGTCCATGAACTGGGAGTTTGATTCCAAGGCACTTTCTTCTGACATTTTCCTCTTTGGATAGACTCTTCCAATTTCTGGATTAGCTTCAACAACTCTCCTTCTCCTAATTTAACTTTGATATATTTTTCATTCAACAAAAAAAGAATCCACCACAAGCTTACCTAACCTTAGCAACCTCGAGCTCTGATACCGTTTGGTCTGAAATTGATCTAAGAAAAACAATAAGGTATTATAGACTCGTGTCCATGGATGTTCCTATACTATTTTATGCAACAGATCGATAAGATTTCAAAATACATAGGCAATGAAGCAGTTAAAGGAAACATAATAGGAAACACATATAAACACATCATGTTTAATAAGGAGTTCACCCAATACTCCTGGGCTACGTCTCCTGGTCCACTCCTCAGTGGTGGCCTCTCTATTATGTTTTCAAGCAGAGCTTTTACAACAGTGAGCTCAATTTAAGTCTCACACAATAGATATAAATCAATAAGATTGTACTTGGATCCCCCAAGTCTTTGGAGTACGCGGACTCTCCTTACTTACTCTCCACCTCTGTTGGTCATAGTAGTATGATCCCAATCTGAGACTTATACATGATAGGCGTTACAGAGGAGTGTGGTTGAACCTCTCAAGCCTTCTCTAGAGTACACAGACTCTCTGACTCTCTTTGTCCCTGTATTAACTCTAGCTTGATGCTGCCTTTCCTTCTGTAAGTTAGCTCGGCTTCTTCCCTCTACTTTTGGCTTACTGCCTACTACTCTCTTACTGCTTGATTCTCTCTATGTCAGTTTGCGGCTTCTAAGCCAATCTGCTTCCTGAATGTTCGTTTCTGCTTCCCAACTTTCTAGTTCCCCTTCCTCTGTCCATTTGAATCCCTCTATCCTGCGTTATCAGTCACTGCATAACGCCTCAGAGGGATGTAGCCACCTAGTTCATAAGAGATGAGTTTCAGTTCTCTTGGACATATTTGAAATGATCATTTTTTCTGTTACCTCGAAGAATGCCCACAAAACAAGACCTTCTGCCAACGCGTCGTTCATATCGGACTTCAAATCCTATGTGCCCTCACTTCATAACCTTGTCAAATCTGGTCATCCATCGGAATGCATCTCTGTCGTTGATCTGGGGGTGCAAGATCCGATGGTCATCGTTCATATCAGGCGGCTAACATGATGTTTACCCATTTGATGTGAGTGGTTCTCTCTCTCTTCCCCAGGATGCATGGCACTCATTGTATGGCATTGGGCAGAACTTGGTTGAAACCACTTTGTTAAGATATTCCGACACATAGGAAATAGTTAAGTACAACTTGGTCTAGTATAGAGTTAGGTAAAGTGTGTTTCTTTACCTTGTACATTTTGTAACTTACCATCCGACGGTCACGATATGTAGTGATCCGACGGTTCATTCTCTCCTCGGTATTAGCAACAGTTGATCCGTGGCTTACCACCCGATTGGTCCATCAATTCTATTTAAAGTGCATGGAGGGTCATTTGTAGGGTAATCCGTCTATGAGAGAAGCTTATGTAAATTTTCATTATTTTATTAATAAATTGCCTGAAGTGGCCTCGTTGGCTCAGGCCGTGGACTATTTCCCTCTTTGAGGGTTTTAACCATGTCAAAAATACTGGTGTATTGATCTACGATCTGGTTGTGAGTGGTGTCCTTTGGTATTCTGTCTGAGGAACTTACCCTGTAAATTCCTACATGGTATCAGAGCTATTTGAGAGCCGCGTCCGTTGGTGATCCAAATTTGAAGCCGGTAGAACTGCATCCGACTGCCGTTTCCTAGATCTATTGTTTCTGACTGCTTTCGGGCCGAGAGAACTACTCTGTTGTGTTGGGAGCATCTGTTCCAGTTAGGAACCCCTTTCGTTTCACGCGAAAAGGTTTCCGGTAGCCCTAGCTACGTCATTTTTAAGATCTGGAGGTATACAATGTTTATTTGCAGTTTACAGTTATTTTCTCTCTGTTTATTTCGCTTTCGGTTTATTTAGCCTTTTTTTTACCAAATCTATACCTTTCATTTCTGCGTATGCTCTTTTCCCTGTGACTCTGTGCGATCTAGGCAAATCAGAAACAAAAAAGAAGGATTTTTCTCATGCGTAAGCTCTTTTCCCTGCGCCTTAGTGTCATCTCAGAAAATCAGAAACATTGAGGAAAATATTTAGTTTCCGGCTAAAGCTAACTTTGAGCCGCAAGGTTCATTTTTGAAAATATTTAGTTTTTCGGCTAAAGCTAACTTCGAACCGTAAGGTTCATTTTCTTTGCATGTCCGTGTTGGGTTTTGTGTTTTTTGTTTTGTAGGGAAAAAGAGCTTTCTCAAAGCAAGCACGCAACCCAAAGCATCAACCCCTCTCTCTCTCTCTCTCAAATTTTTTGTATAGCTCAATTAGTTCAAAGCTATTTTAAGAGAGTAGAGGTCTTGGGTTCAAATCTCCTTTTTGTGAGGGCGGATTTTTCATTTCCGCACATTCCCTCACTTCGTCGGCATCTTCAACAACTTTTTTTCAAAAAGCCATAACTTCTTCATCCAGAAGCCGTTTTGAAAGCCATTTTTTTTAAACCAGCCTAATTTTTTGAGATCTATCCATTGGAGCACTTAGTTTTAGCATCTTTAGCTTCAGTTTCCATTGAAATGGAAAGTCAATACCAAGTTACCCTTGACAACACCAACTACTTCCAATGGTTGTCCTACATTGAGGATTTACTTAGAAGTAAAGGTCTCTTTAGAATAGCCTCAGGCCTAGAAAAGAAACCGAAGGATGAAGATAAGGCTGCTAAATGGGAAAATAGGTGAGATCAAGCACGTGGATTGATAGGGATGTCTATTTCTCCAGATCTTAGATTCCATATTGCAGAACTTGATACTCCTGATGAAGCAATGAAACAAATCAATAAAGTTTTTGGGATTAAAAATGAACTTAGAGCCCATCAACTTGAAAATGAGTTGCTTACATTGGACCCTAATAATTTTTCTTGCATTGAATATTTGTTGTCCAAGTTCAAGACCCTTAGATATCTCTTGGAAGGTGTTAATGTTAGGAAAGAATATAGTAACCTTATCTATTCCATTCTTACTAAGTTCGGACCAGCCTTCTCTGTGTTTGTTTCCACCTTCTATTGTACAAGAGACGCCTTCATTTCTCAAGGAACATACTACAAGTCCCCTTCCTTTGACTCCTTTTGTGATTCCTTAATAAGAGAACAAGAAAAACTCTTACACCTTGGTCTTCTTAATCTTGGAAACTCTTCCAAGAAAGCGTTAGCCGCCCAGTAGCAACCAAATTCAAAGAATCCTAAGAAGTCATATCCTAAAAAGAATGGTCCTGAACCAAACAAGGGTCCTACGAAATTTCAGCCTCAAAATGAAAAATCATTTCAACAAAATGATAAGACAAATAAAAAGAAAGGGAAGAAGACTGATAGACATTGCAACTTTTGTAATCGAGATGGCCACTTAGAATCCAAATTATTTAAGAAGATGGAAGCCTTGGAAGCAACAATGAAGAAGCCTAACATCCATTTGGAGAAATCTTCAACTTCAACTTCATCTTCAGCAATGGCACTTTCTGCATGTGGTTGTCAAGCATCTCGGTCTGGCTATGCACTAAATGTATCTTCTTCTTCTCATTCTCATGAGTGGCTCATTGATTCTGGAGCTTCTTATCACATGGCCAAAAGCAAAGCCATTTTTTCTTCTTTAAATGATTGTAACACCAAAAATATATATGTTGGTGATGATAGATCTCTTAGTGTTGTAGGGACTGGAACTGTTCATCTAGACAATGGTTAGTTTAATGATGTATTATGTGTTCCAACCTTAGCCTACAACCTTCTATCTGTATATCAGATAACCCATTCAGGTGAAGGTAAAATTGTTGAATTTTCACCTCACGATGTTGTAATTGAGGACCTAAGAGATCCTAAATAGATTTTAGCTATTGGCATTGCTGATCATTCTACAAGGTTGTATAAGTTTCACAACTTTGGGTCATCAAATCTTCCCTCAGTATTTGTTGCTCATAACAATGAAGTGAGCAAACTTTGGCATGAGTGATTTGGTCACTTAAAATATCGCTCCCTTCAACATCTATGTAAATAAAATATGGTGACAGGTCTTCCTATGGTATCTTGCAGAGATGGTGTTTGTTCCGGATGTGTACTCAAAAAACATCATCAGGACAGTTTTGAAAAACGTGCCTCTTGGCATGCCTCAGCCCCTTTATAGCTTGTGCATAGTGATTTATGTGGTCCACTTCCAGTTGTTTCATTCTCTGGCTGCAAGTATTTCTTAACTTTCATTGATGATTTCTCCAGACGCACTTGGGTATACTTCTTAAAACTCAAGAGTGAAGTATTTAACACATTTTTGGCCTTCAAGGCGTTTGTTGAAAAACAATCTAGACATCAAATTCTTAAGCTAAGATTTGATAATGGCGAGTAATATATTAAAAACACATTCATTAACTTTTGCACTGAGAATGGAATTCAGATGCAACATACTGTTCCATATACTCCATGTTGACACCTAATCCTCTGCGATTGGGTGAACTTGGAATGTGAACAGTCATCAAGAAGATGAACTGATCAGTCACATTCATGTATATAACAATAGCTACCTAATGAAATAAACGAAGCAGTTTTTCTGTCAAGTCTGGAGTTACTCATGGTCTGACATGGTATCAGAGCCAGTTCTTAAAATAGTTGTAACTCCCTTCATTTCTGCTGTTGTCCTCTGTCGTTCTGACCCGAGCTCTGTCCTCAAACACCTCTGTCATTCTGCCACACCTGCGCTCTGTCCACTAATGCATCTGTCCACTAACGCATCTGTCCACTGAGCTTTCGATGCCAAAGATCCGTTGTGGCGGTTGAAGGGAAAGCGACTGCTGTTTGAGGGGACTCGAAAAGATGGTGTTGAGAGTGGGATAGAGCCATTGTAACCTGGAAGCCATTGTTATCACCGTATTTCCTGTATTGATAGTGGTTCCGTTCCACGGACGTTTGGGCAGACCCATGAGCTAGGCCGGTGTATTACCTGCCATCCTTACTGGATGCTATATTATTCTCAGTGACCGCACGATGAACTTGCAGTTCGCGCAACGCCATGAAGTAGTACCATCCGCCATATCCCAGAACTTCAATAACCTTGTACCTCTTGTCTAATTCGAACAATTTCACTTGCGTCGGACGTATATCTTCTCCACGATATTCCACTTGTACTATGAATTTTCCCTTGCCTGGAGACAAATTCGTAAATTGTTCTGTAATTGTTGTTCTGAGAGGACCCTCCTTGGGAAATGCAAGCTTCTGAAGGGCTGCTTCAAAGACAGGCTGCAATACGTGGAAGACTGGTATGAACTGACATGGTTTGGGCAGCGTTTAACACAAGCGCTCAATTTTTATGTATGCGGTGATATATGTTACAGTAGCAGCGCTCAATTTTTATGTATGCGGTGATATATGTTACAGTAGCAGCGCTCAATTTTTATGTGATATATATATGCGGTGATATATGTTACAATAGTAGCGTTTAACACAAGCGCTCAATTTTATGTGATATATATATGCTGTGATATATGGTACGGTGATAGCGTTCAACACAGTGCTCATATTTTACAGTGGCAGCGTTTAACACAAGCGCTCAAATTGTTCATGCGGTGATATATATGTGGTGATATATGTTACAGTGGTAGCATGTTATCAACATTCATTTCAATCGTCAATAATATATAAATGGCGTAGCAGAATCAGAATCATTCTTTTAGCAGCAAAAGTTTTTTTTCTCCACAAAAGAACATTATTTTTGCCATTAGAAGTACTATTCTATCAGTAGAAGTTATTTTTTTTTCACAGAATGCATTCAATCATCTCTATGGTAGGAATAGTTCTCACTGGCAAGGAGAACTATCCTCAATGGTCCCGAATGATAAAACACACCCTCATCTTCAATGAGTTGTGGAAAGGAGTCTGTGTCGGAGAAGGAGAAAATGACCCAGTACAGCCTACATCAGACAAAGAGCTCGTCATTTGGGAAAACAAAAACAGCAAAGCCTATGCATTGATCGTAGCATCTGTAAATGAAGAAGTAAGTCGCCATACTTCATCATATTCAACTGCCTTTGAAGCTTTACAAAAGCTGAAAGAACTCTATGACTCACATTCTGCACTTGAAGTTGTTCAGCTCATGATTAAACTCTTCACTCTTGAATTGAAAAATAATGATCCTCTTGCTCTTACATCTGAAGTAAAGTCTATAATGCATGATATTAAATCCACTAAGGTTGAGTTGGATATCCCTCTTATTGCTTTTCTCAAGGCACTCTATCCTACCTACTCCAATTATCTTGAGTCTTTACAAGAAAATGGAAATCTTAAAGATATAACCTTTGACTCTCTTGTGAAAAAGTTTGCTAAAAGAGAGAAAGCCTTTGGAAAGAAGACAGTCCCTGAATCTTCTGAAGAGACTGTTTTCCTTGCTCATAAAGAAAAGCATCCTGCTCAAGATTCTACAAGAGGAAGAGGTGGACGAAGAGGAAGAGGAAGATACTTCAGAGGGAGGGGGCGCAGACATTCTCAAGCAGAAAAAGCAGATCTGCATTGCATTCACTGCAAATGAAATGGATCACATGATGCTTCTACATGCAAGCTACCATGGGACAAAATTGAGCAGAAAAGGAACCAGCAGAAAGGTAAAACTGATGATACAGATAAAGGTAAAGCACCTCAATCCGCTCACTATATTGAGGCACAATGTAACATTGGAGTAAATGAAGATTTGTTTAATGCTTCACTTGCTTCTTCGAAAAATGATTGGTTGCTTGATTCAGGAGCAACCTATCATATGACTCATAGGACAGATTTTTTTGAAGATTTCACTGACAATGTTGATGGAGCAATATACTTTGCAGATCAGTCAAAAATCAAGCCATCAAGGCTTGGCACAGTCAGGCTTAAACTACCTGGTCTTCCAGACTTTCTTCTGGATCATGTTCTATATCTCCCAAAGCTCAAGAGAAACTTGTTGTCCTTGGTCCACATCCGCGAGCAAGGTCACTCCATTCATATGTTTGATGGCAAGCTTGAGGTAAGAAAAGCATCTGACCACTCACTTGTCATGAGGGGAATAGAAGAAGAAAGGCTTCTCAAACTGCAAGGAACCTCTGCTCATACACAACATTTCTCATATATTTCTCATCATGAAGAAGGTACACTTCCATCAATTTTATTATGGCATGCTAGATTTGGACATTTAAACTATGACAATCTCCGCTTATTGAAGAAAAATGGTGTTGCTGGTTTGCCTACAATTCCTAGGAAACATAAGCAATGTGATGCTTGCATTCTAGGAAAGCATAGCAAATAGTCTTTTCATGACTCACATTCAAGAGCACATAGGAAGCTTGAACTTATTCATTCAAATTTATGTGGTCCAATGCCTATTTCTTCTGCAATTGGAAATAAATATATCATGACATTTATTGATGATTACACCAGAATGTGTTGGGTTTATTTATTGAAGAACAAATCTGATGCTTTTCAAACATTCAAGAATTTTCATAAATGGATTGAAAATGATGCACAATCTCATATTGGGTCTATTCGCACTGATAATGGAAAAGAATATACATCAAATTAATTTGAACACTATCTTCGCCAACATGGGATTAAACATCCAACAACTGTGCCTTATAATCCCCAACAGAATGGTGTAGCTGAAAGAATGAATAGAACAATATTGAATATGGTACGATCCATGCTGTTTTTCAAAAATGTAAAGATAATGTTTTGGGCTGATGCTGTTATATGTGCTGCATATATAAAAAATAGATGTCCATCTAATGCTATAAGAAACAAGACTCCTTATGAATTGTGGTATGGACATGTTCCTTCGGTAAAACATCTCAGGATTTTTGGTTCCACCTGTTATGCTTTGATACCAAAGGTACATAGAAACAAACTTGGTGCTAGAAGTCGTAAGTGTATCTTCCTGGGGTATTCAAACACCTCTAAAGCATACCGCCTCTATGATGAAGTAAATAAAAAGTTTGTTTTATCTAGAGATGTCATTTTTCTAGAATCATCCAAATCTGACAATGTTGTTGAGCGGCAACTTGATCACTTGGATAGATTCGCAAAAACAAAATCATTTCAAAAATTTGGTAATCAGATTCCACATCTTGAAGGGGGGATTCCTATACTAGATCAACATGTGGAATTTTCTTCTGAAGAACAATCTCCCCTGCATGAAACTCCAACAACGGATGATGCTTTAAGTGATGTAATTGATAGAATTGGGAGACTCAATCTTGATTCAGTCCCAAGTCAATCAACAAAGCAGCCTGGACCATCTCAGAAAGGTCCCCCAAAGTGGCTGACAAAGACACTTGAAAGTGTTCATCCTGATGAAATTGGAAAAACAGGAACTAGAAATTCAAACCGACAAAATGGAGGTGATGTAGATGACTCTAATTCACCTGTTGATATGGATGTTACTTATGATTGTGAATTGAACTTGTCTATAGATTTTGAACCAACTTCCTTCAAATAAGCTGCTTCTCATGATGAATGGAAAGAAGCAATGAAAAAGGAGTATGATGCCCTCATAAAGAATGGCACTTGGAAGCTAGTTGATCCTCCATTTGGAACCAAACCAATTGGCTGCAAGTGGGTCTACAAGAACAAATACAAAGCTGATGGCTCACTTGACAAGCACAAAGCTAGGCTTGTGGCAAAAGGCTTTGCACAGAAGGAAGGGGACGATTATGAGGAAACTTTTGCCCCCACAGCAAAATTGGCCACCATCCAGACACTCTTTGCACTAGCTGCTCAGAACGGTTGGAAAGTCCATCAAATGGATGTAAAAAGTCCATTCTTGAATGGAGATCTAAAAGAGAATGTTTTTATGTCCCAGCCTGAAGGATTTGCTGTGAAAGGACATGAACATAAAGTATGCAAACCTGTGAAGTCCTTGTATGGCCTCAAACAAGCACCACGAGCTTCGTATGAAAAACTAACTGAGCATCTTCTGAAACTCAACTTCAATCATTTTCATCTTGATGATGCAACTTTATTTGTCAAGAAAGTTGGCAAAACAGTTGTATATCTTGTGGTATATGTAGATGATCTTTTAATGACAGGGAACAATGAAAGCTATATTGCATCCATAAAGAAAGAATTAGGAAAAAGTTTTGAAATGACTGATTTGGGCTATGTTCATTACTATCTTGGCATTCAAGTAACCCAACATCCAAAATCCATATTTATTTCTCAAAAGAAATACATTGGATATTTTTTAAACAGATTTGGCATGACAGAGTGCAATCCTCTCTCTACTCCAATGGAACAAAACTTAAATATCACATCTATTGAAGGAAAAGAATTTGAGGATGCAACAAAGTATATACATCTTGTAGGAAGTCTCATCTACCTCACTACTACCAGACCAGACATTTCATTTACTGTTGGAATCCTCTCCAAGTTCATGCAAAAGCCTTGTGAGGGACATTGGTCTGCTGCAAAAAGAGTTCTAAGGTACTTGAAGGGAACTCAAGACCTTGGAATCAAGTATACACAGGTGGACGACTTCAGCGTGATTGGATACTCTGATTCAGACTTCGATGGAGACAAATAAACTGGAGTATCTACTTCAGGATATGCTATGAGTCTTGTATCATGAGCTGTCCCTTGGAGACCACGCAAACAATCAGTTCCAACAGCTTCTACACAGAAGCAGAATACGTGGCAGCAGCTGAAGCAACGAAAGAAATTGTGTGGCTCAGGAAAATTCTTGAAGATTTGCAGGTAAAACAAGTACAATCAACTCCACTCATGATTGACAACACCTCTACAATAAAGTTGGCCAAGAACCCAAAGTTCCATTATCGTACAAATCACATCAATACTAAATATCATCTGATCCGACATCATGTCGAGGGCAAAACAATCCATCTCCGTCATTGTTCCACAAATGAGAAAATTGCAGACATCTTCACCAAAGCGCTTGGAAGAGAAAAGCTTAAAAGATTCAGAACGATGCTTGGACTCACCAACATCCCTTCAGATTAAGGGGGGGAATGTTGACACCTAATCCTCTGCGATTGGGTGAATTTGGAATGTGAACAGTCATCAAGAAGATGAACTGATCAGTCACATTCATGTATATAACAATGGCTACCTAATGAAATAAACAAATCAGTTTTTTTGTTAAGTCTGGAGTTACTCCTGGTCTGACACTCCACAACAAAATGGTGTAGCTGAAAGGAAGAATCGCACCTTAAAGGAAATGGAAAATTGTATGCTACAATCTAAAGGACTTGGTCTTAGTTTTTGGGCAGAAGCAATTAACTATGAAAATTACATAATAAATCGCACTCCTACTAAGGCTTTAAAAAATATCACTCCAGAAGAAGCATGGAGCTCAATCAAACCAGATGTAAGTCAGTTTCGTGTTTTTGGAAGTGAAGCGTGGGCCCATATTCCAGATGAAAAGCATAAAGCTTTAGAACCTAAGGGTGAAAAATATACTTTTGTTGGATATTCTGAAGATGTCAAAGGCTATAGACTTATTCCATTTAAGTCCAAAAATTTTATCATTATATTGGCCTGCGAGCCTAGTCCGGCGGATGTGCCACCTCTCCCTATCTCTTCTACTTTTCAAATCATTTCTTCTTCAGATGATGCAAGTGAGGATGAGAATCCTCCCCCACCATCTGAGGATCCTCCTTCAGCTCCTCAGCTTCCAAAATGGGTTTGTGCTACTCGAGATGCAGCAGGTGATCTTGCCGGTGATCCTACAGATCAGCGACACACACGTTCTCAGTTTGACAGAGCCTCTTCTTTACTGGCTCAAGCTACAGTAAATTATGATCCTGACACTTTTGCAAAAGCTTCAGGCCATCCAGATTGGGAAGCAACTATGAATGACGAATATCATTCATTATTGGCAAATGATACATGGGATCTTGTTCCTCTAGCAAAGGGACGAAAACTTGTTAGATGCAAATGGGTTTACAGAACCAAGTATGGACCAGATGGGAAAGTTGATAAACATAAAGCTCGTCTTGTTGCTAAAGGTTTTTCACAGGTTGAAGGCATTGACTACACTGAAACCTTCTCCCCTGTTGCCAAAATGAACTCTATCCACCTTGTTCTTTCCCTTGCTGCCTTGTTCAAATGGGAAGTTCATTAGATGGATGTTAAATCTGCCTTCTTGCATGGGGACTTGCATGAAGAAATCTACATGGAACAATCCATTGGCTTCATAAAAATAGACTCCAGCCTTGTATGTCCGCTTAAGAAATCCCTTTATGGTCTCAAGCAAGCTCCTCGAGCTTGGTATGCCAAAATGGATAGCTTTCTTTTAGAATCTGGCTTTTCTAGGTGTCATTCTGACAATACTGTCTACACCAAGAAAGTGGGCAAGTCTCTTATCATTCTTGTTCTTTATGTTGATGATCTTATCCTGACTGGTAGTGATCCCAACCTTATAAACCATGTGAAGTCTAGCCTTAAAAAGAAGTTTGAAATGATAGACTTAGGACATTTACATTATTTTCTCAGTGTTCAAGTCTTGCAATCCAAGTAAGGTATTTCCCTTTCTCAGTCCAAGTATGCCTGTGATATTCTACGCCATTTTCACATGGAAGACTGTAAGACAGCCCCTTCTCCCTTTCAATCTGGAGTCAAACTTTCAGTCACTTGTACTTCTCCTGAAGTTGATGCTACCTTATACCATCAACTTGTAGGAAAACTTTTGTATCTAACCCATACTCGTCCTGACCTTTCCTTTGTTATTGGCCTTGTTTCTCAATTTATGCAAAACCCATGTGAAAGTCATTGGAAAGCAGCTAAAAGAATACTTCGTTATGTTCGAGGTACAGTTTAGTTTCGGATTCATTACAGTGCCGAAGCATCTCCTCTATTTGTTGGTTTCACTGATTCTGATTGGGCTGGTGACCCTAATGATCGGAAGTCTACTGCAGGTTATGTGTTCACTCTTGGTTTAGGACTTATTACATGGGCTTGCAAGAAACAAGGTGCCATTTCTCTTTCTTTAGCAGAAGCAGAATATCGTGGTGCCGTAGAAGCTAGTAAGGAAGCCTTGTGGCTTCGTCAGATCCTGTCAGAGTTTGGCTTTTAGCACTACCATCCAACTACACTTTGGTGTGATAATCAAAGTGCCATTCAGCTATGCAAAGATCCAGTCCAACATCAGCGTAGCAAACACATTGAACTGCACATGCACTTCATCAGAAAGCTCATTCATGACCATGTTCTTGAAGTGCAATATTGTTCAACAGATGATCAAGTTGTAGACATCTTTACAAAGGCTCTCACAGAGGTGAAGTTCACTAAACTTCGATTTATGGTTGGAGTTCAGGAAGTTGTCACTAAGGGGGGATAGGCTGTAGTGCCTCCTTCCTTTTCCTATTGTGTCATATTTGTAAATCCTTCAATCCTATCCCAAGTTGCTCTTAAGGGGGGATGTTAGGATATTTCGACACACAAGAAATAGTTAAGTACAACTTGGTCTAGTATAGAGTTAGGTATAGAGTTAGGTAAAGTGTGTTTCTTTACCTTGTACATTTTGTAACTTACAATCCGACGGTTCATTCTCTCCTTGGTATTACCGACACTTGATCTATGGCTTAACGCCCGATTGGTCCATGAATTCTATTTAAAGCGCATGGAGGGTCATTTGTACGGTAATCTATCTATGAGAGAAGCTTATGTAAATTTTCATTCTTTTATTAATAAATTGCCTGAAGTGGCCGCGTTGGCTCAGGCCGTGGACTGTTTCCCTCTTTGAGGGTTTTAACCACGTCAAAAATACTGGTGTATTGATCTACGATTTGGTTGTGAGCGGTGTCCTTTGGTGTTCTGTCTGAGGAACTTACCCTGTAAATTCCTACACACTTACCGCTCGAAACCCCTCCGATATTCTGTCAATTTTGTGGAATCCTGCTCTGGTGGGTCCGGGCGCTCGGGTCTTCTTTTCACTGAGATATTTGCCCTATGATATGTGATTAGTGACTTGTCGCTAATCACATATCGGAAACTACCTCCGTTGCTTGAATTTTTCCCTACATTTGTTTGTTGGTGTCAGTGCACGTTACCATGGTTCACCACTCTACGCGCTAGATCGACAACCCTCGTTGTTCCAAGCTGATCGCCATTGCAACTATCTAAGGATTGCCTATGATAGCTTGATCTTTATAAGTCTTTTGATATTTGACATAATTTTTGAAGAGTTCATGAAAACTTAGAGAGGGCTCTAGCATCCATTTGGATCAGTTAATCAACCTCATGCTCTTTCTCATATGTTTCTCTTATGCTTCTTGTTTTCCAATTTGTTTATAAATATTTTGAATCGCTGGTGGATTCATTAATGGAAGATGTATCATTTTCAAACTTGTATGAATCTTATTGAACCTACAATCTTGTTATCTTTGGCCGTCAATAAAAATAATGATTTAAATCTCCATCGATATGATCAGACCAAGGTTTACTTTCAAAAAATTTAATATATCTTCTTAAAACAGACTTCTTTGTAACTATAATATATTGGCCTTTGATTGTTTTCTATAGCCTACAGAGATACATCTTTCACTCCTATGATTAAGATTCTTTCTTAATTTCTCAAGAACATGTGCAAATGATACAAATCCAAAAATTATGAAATGAGATACATTCACCTTCTTTCCATCCCATACTTTATGAGGTAATGCATCTTGTATATTTTTTGTTGGATATCTATTGAGAATACACACTATTGTCAAAATTGCTTCATCCCAATAATCATTAGAGAAACTCTTCTCATGCAACATACATCTGGCCATATTCATGATTGTATGGTTTTTCCTTTCTGCTACTCTATTCTCGTGTGGAGAATATCTTGTTATTTTCTACATGATGATTTGTTGCTATTGACAAAACTATTTGAAGTCATTGGATTTGTATTCTCCTTCTTGGTTGGACCAGATTATTTTCAAAGGGTTTCTAGTCTGCTTTTTTGCTTCTTCTTCGAATTCTTTGAATCTTGAGAATGTATTTTATTTAATTTTGAGAAAATAAACCCATATGTTCCTACTATAATCATCAATGAATGTAAAAAAGTTAAGACTGCCACCAATAGATCCTATTATCATTGGGCAACATATCTTTGCATCGACTAGCTCTAAAGGTTCTTTTGCTCTAGTGGAAGATGTTGGAAAGCTCTCTCTTTTTAACTTTTCTAGAATACAAATTTCATAGTTACAATATTTTTCATTGATAATAAGGAGACCAATGACCATTAATTTTTTCTAAAGTATAGTTAGACTCTTGCATGGAATATGCATACACCTATAATTCCATAGCCAAGACTCATCTATTCCTGACACATTGTGGGAAAAATATTGTGAAATATTTTGACTTCTAATAGTCAATGGAAACATCCTATTCTTGGTTTGTTCAACATTTGCTATTAATATTTTTTTCGGAGGTTTCCCATAGATATAACATGTGATCCCTTCGAATATTACATCATAACCATGTTCCATTAGTTTACCTACACTAATGAGTTTATGTTTGATATGTGGAAATAATAAACTTCAAGTATGTATTTCTATTGATTTTGTTTGATCAGAATAGGCACAATACCTTTCCCTTCAGATTTAATATGGGAATGATCTTGAAGATTAATTTTAGTTGTTATGGAAGAATAAATGCATGAAAGTAGGTTTTGGTTTTCCATCATATGATTGGTACAACCATTGTCCAACAAAAAAAGGTCCTCACCATGACTATCCTTCGAAAGATGGCAGGAAAGAAACATTGTTTCAGAGGATTCTCCTTCCTTGTTGGGAGATGGACACTATCTCTTTATTGATTTCACTTTTATTTTAGCATTCATGTTCATAATTAAAAATTTTCTTGCAGTAATATAATGGGACATTAGATTTTCTCCATGTTCTCCTTCTTTGTGTTTTGTTTTATGAAGGTATCGACTGCACTTCTTCATGATTGCATTCTAGTTTTCCTCTGAATCACTTGTTTCCACCTCTATATCGTTTTCCTCTACCTCTTCCAAGAGAGAGATGTTCTTTGAAATCTTGTTCCATGGAATCTTTTGCCAAGTTAAATCTTGTTTTGTCTGGAAAAACTGATCAAGTAAATTGTTCTATTGAGAAATATGTAAAATATCTGGACTCCAGAATGGTTGTTACAATCATGTCATATTTATTGGGTAGGATTTGTAGGATTGTTTCAAAAATATTATGATCTATAATTTCTTCACCAATGGTTTTGATCTCATTGATTAGGCCCATGACTCTAGTCATGAACTAGTCCACATTCTATGTGTCTACCATCTTCATGGTTGCGAACTGAGCTCTCAATGTCTGTCATTTAACAATATTCAGTGTATCATTACCTTCATATGAAAAATTCAAAATATCCTAACTTTTGTTTACCATTGATGGGTCGATTATCTTGTCAAAGATAGAGTCATTGATTACATTTTGTATCCAACATTTGGCTCTATGCTCTTTGTTTCTAATTTTTGTAGTGACATTCCTCTGATTTGTGTTCATGGTTGCTAATGCTTCTTGGTTTAGCTCTTCATAACCACTGTGCAGGTTATCCCAACAATCCCGGGCTTGCAAAAATATATTCATTCTTAAAGACCAAAACTCGTAAATTTTTCCAAACAAAATCAAGGTTTGTGATAAAGATATGGAGGAAGAAATTTATTTTTAATGGCCACACATGCCTTTTCAGTCGAAAATTTCTTTGAAAAGGCTTCTTAATAAAATAAAAAAATCATCTTCAAATAGTATTGTAATAAACAAATTCCTTTTGAAATGTTTCCTTTTTTCTTAAACTCAAATATTTTTAGAAAAAAATAAACCCCTTTAAAAAAATTATAAAAAACTCCCTTTGCACCTTTAAAAAATTCCATTTTTAACCAAGGTGATGAAAGAAATATTGTATTAAAAAAATAAAAAGAAAAGATTCCTTTCAAAGGAAGGCTTCACTCTAACATGAACCTTTTAACTCATTAAAATAAGGAACTTTTAACTTTAAAAGGTACTATTAACCTTTGAAAAATCATTCAAATTTCCTTTGAATGTCACATGACCTTCAAAAAATGAAACTTTGAAAATTCGTGGAGATTTCCTTCAACCTTCATTTTACCTTAATTATTTTTTTACATTTAAAGATTTCAACCGATTTTAGGGAGCACTTGATAAAATGACTTATGGTACCTTTCTAAAATCACTCTTTTTCTTTTTTAATTTGTATTATGCACAACTTCAATCTTAGATTGTCTACATAGTCTTTCGCACTATTTCAATTGAGGTGATTTCTTCATTCTACTTCGTACTTTCCTTTTTTTTGAGGTTCTAAAGTGACATACTTTGATTTCTTCAGAAGTTTGATATTGGAAATAACACTGAGAGGTGGGTGAATCAGTATTAGCAAGTTAACAATATTTCATTTCCATAATCAGATTCATATATGCTACTTCAATTAATGGAACTTGCGTGTATATGCAACTGTATTTAAGGCAACTAGCGTATATCCTGCAAAATTATGATTCAGTTAATTTATCATATGTTGATCTTTACTCAGTGCATCAGAACCATATAAATAGTAATCAGGTACATTAAAACAGAACAACAATCACACACATAACACAAGATATAAGGTGGAAACCCAATGTGGGTGAAAACAACTTGTTGCAATCATCTCTATCTTCTTTTTAATAAGAAACTTATTTTTTACAATTTTTTGTACTAGTGCACTCTTAAACTAGTATGCAGGCTTCTAACTGTAGAAGGTTAAAACCTTCTCTCATTTTCCAGCTTCTCCTGGAATGGAGCGACAACCCCCTAGCTCTTGTACTAGCTAATATGTTTACTAGCACGTATGTGCCGGCCAACAGAAGGCTACAACTTTCTCTTTTCTTCTAGGGACCATGTTTCACAAATTTTTAGACTGGATCCATCAATAGCATAATTCAAACATCAAATACATCTGCATCAATCAATCTCCTGTGCACCAACCACAACTGAATCAATCAATCACTTTTCAAAATGTTGTAACCAGAATACAGTAACTAGAATCCAGAACACTGTAACAACAACCAGAAGTAGCTAAAGCATATTTTATGAGGTATATGCTACTTCAATGCATCGAACCACCATACATACGCACTTTTCTCAAGGTGAACCTTCATACAGACTTGCAAATCAAATTTAAGATGTATACGCTATTTTGATATGCAAAACCAACATGAATATGGGCCTTTTCTAAGGTGAACCTGCGTATAGATCTATAAATGATGATTTAATCTTTAGAACAATTCCAAACTTCAGTTATACCTAGATCATCATATTTATAGTCTACAACATGCGCTAGCTATTCAGATAAATGATTAAAACACACAAAGATACTTCACTTCAAGGTTTAAGATATTGACCCATCATTAGATCTTATCCTTTGTCAAGCACTAAGGTTCATCCTTGATTTAGATCTAGCTATGCACCACAACCAGATAACCTGTATTCTAGATCTTGCTCTTCATTAGATATTGAATGCATGAGTACCTTTTCCTAATGAACTTCTCCTCCTTTTATAGTCTTAGGCCTTACTCTATACCATGGACAAAAACCACTTAGAACCAATACCTTGGACCAAATACCTGGGGTCAACACTTCGAACAGGATACCTTGGACCAATACCTTGGATCAAAATACCATGGACCAAATACCACAGACCAAAACTAAGATTTCCAACATGTACGCGTCTTTCCTTCCATGATAGTGCATGTGTACGCTATACCCACCTTTTTGTCTCCGAACCCACGTGTACACGTGGCTTGGTTAATGGGGAACCTGTGTATATCTCTCTTTCTTCATTCTATGAGTCCGAACTGTGATCTGTCATCTGAGAGATTTGCCATCAAGGACAATACTTGTGTCATAGTGCCAAATCTATGTCATAATGCCAATAATTTTCCCCTTTGGACTTGATGGGAACCCCAAGTCACTGTCCCCCTTTGCCATCAAGGGCAAAGGGGTATGCTCCCCCTGAGTAGATGTTGAATGCTCTGATATGCTGAAGAGTGTTGATTAAGCTCCACGCTCGAGTCCATGCTCCCCTTGAATATAAGCATGGTCTGCAAAAAGATGTTCTAAAAGAAGAACATAACTCTATACATCATAATTGACCTTCCTATCACCAATGACTCATACATACATCCACCTCCAAACCACGTGGGGATATACCAAGTTTGATTCATCCACCCAACCAAGTGGGGATATACCAAATGTTTATACATGTCAAAACAAGAACATTACATCATCCATCCGATGCATAGTGGGGAAACAAAATAGGTCGTTTCATGACCTTAACATTAAAATATATACATGACATAGAGACCAAATATCTGAAATAAGACCATGATAGTTATCATCAACTATCACCGGCATCATTTGTCAATCACCATCTAGACTAGCAACCATTATCTCCCCCTGAATATGTTCCACCTGAATCAAAAGAAACTGTAAATTTGTACCAATATCTTCTAAGATAATGCTAACGATGCATTATTAGAAGTATATGTTACCCCTATGCTAGATGGTCGTTGTCAGACCCATATCAGACTCCTTTAAACCTGAGTCTGGCCCACTATTTTTCTTCAACCCAACAGATACGCGACTGTATCCACGGAAACCTGTGTATGTATGCAGATACGCTTCATGCAATTCGCGTTTAACCACTTTTCTCTAAAACAGATAAGTTTTAACTGCAAGATGATGCATCAACTACTCCTAGCTTCTATCTGAGATATTCAAATGTCTCTCTAGGTAGTGGTTTGGTGAATATATCAGCAACCTATTCTTTGGAGGGAACATACTCCAATTTGACCATTTGTTCAAGCACTTGTTCACGTAGAAAATGATATTTGATGGATATGTGATTGGTCTTGGAATGCATGATTGGATTCTTTGAAATACTGATTGCACTTTTATTATCACATAGAATGGAGATGGGTGGAGTACATGTGATTTGAATGTCTTGCAATGTTTGCATCATCCAAAGGAGTTATGTGCAACAAGATGCAGTAGGCACATATTCTGCTTCAACTACAGATAATGGAATTGAACTTTGCTTCTTGTTGAACCAAGATAATAATATGGAACCCATATAGAATGCACCACCACTAGTGATTTTTTTGTCATCAACGCTTCATGCCCAATCTGCATCTGTATATGCATGAAGCGTAAGATATGTATCTCTAGGATACCATAAACTAAAATTCTATGTTCCTTGAAGATATTTGAAAATCATTTTGACTGCCTGAAGGTTTGATTCCTTTGGATTGGCTTGGAATCTTCCAAATATTCCGACTACATGCATGATGTCTAGTCGGGTACCTGTTATATAAAGCAGACTGCCAATCATGGATCTGTAGGTTGGTTGATGTACTATTGTTGATTCATCATTTGAGCTGAGACTGCATCCTATTACCATAGGGGTGCATACAAGTTTAGAATTGTCCATGCCATATTTTTTTAAGATCTGATTGAGATACTTGGTTTGTGACAGAAAAATACCATCTTTCTCTTGTTGAAATTGTAGACCAAGAAAATATGTGAGCTCACTAAGCAGGGACATTTCAAATTCTTGTTGCATTACTAAAGCAAAGTTTTGACTCATGGCTTCTTCATTGCTACCAAAAATTATATCATCAACATACACAACAAGTATTAGCAATTTATTATTGTCAACCTTTATATATAGATTGCTATCAGCTGATCCTTTTGAAAAACCTTGTTGATGGAGATATTTGTTAAGATGGTAATGCCAAGAACTTGGAGCTTGTTTTAGATCATAGAGAGAATTTCTGAGTCTGCATACAAGTTTTGGATCATTTCCAAGGATGAATCTATTTGGTTGCTCAATATATACTTCTTCTTCTAAGTCCCCATTAAGAAAGGCAGATTTTACATCCATTTGGTATACTTTGAATTTCTGAAAACTAGAAAGGGCAAGGAACATTCTTATGGCTTCAAGTCTAGCAATAGGTGCAAAAGTTTCTTCAAAATCTATACCTTCTTATTGAGCATACCCTTTACAAGCAAATCTGGCCTTGTTTCTAATAACTTCTCCATTTTCATTCAGCTTGTTTTTGAATATCCATTTGGTTCCTATGATATTCTTATCATGAGGTCTAGGAACTAATTCCCAAGTATTATTCTTTTCAATATGCTCAAGCTCTTCATTCATGGCCTTGACCCAACATTCATCTTTCCATGCTTCATTAAAAATTTGAGGTTCAATGGAGGAAAGCAATGCTAGATAGCTTGAAGCTTCTGTAATAGTTCTTCTTGTCTGCACACCTGCCTCTTTGTATCCCAAAATTTGAGTCTCTAGATGATTTTTTTGAACATACCTAGATGGAGTTTTTTCTTCTGCCATTATCTATTCTTCTGGTGCTTCATTGGTTTCTTCTTCAGAATTAGTCTAATTTGGTGTGGAAGGATAATCTTCATCTTCTCCATAATCTTTGGTTTTACTTGCTTTGGATTTTTTCATGCTTCATCAACCACAACATCAATACTTTCAGTAATTTTCCCAAGTCTTTTATTATAACACTTACATCCTTTACTTCGGGAAGAGTAACCAAGGAGAGTGCCTTCATCCGCTCTGGGTTCAATCTTGCCATGTTTTTCATCAGTCATTTTGATGTAACATTTGCTTCCAAAAACATTGAAGTATTTTATGGTAGCAGTCTTACCATACCAAAGTTCATGTGGAGTTTGAGTGTTGTTTACCCAAACATTTTCTTTGTTGAGAAAAGTGACGGTAGCAAATGTAGCTTCACCCCAAAAGGTTGCAGGAGTTCCAAACTGATCTAGCATAGCACAAGCCATTTGTTGAACAGTTATGTTCATCCTTTCTACCACTCCATTTTGCTGAGGAATCCTTACAGTGGAGAATTTCCTGTTTATTCCACGTTCTTCACAAAAGTCAAAGAATTCATCCAAGGTAAATTCCCCTCCTCGATTAGATCTAAGACATTTGATTTTATGATTTGATCCATTTTCAACTAGGGCTTTGAAGGCTTTGAATTTTTCAAATGCTTCATCTGTATGCTTTAGAAGCCCTATCCAACACATTCCAGAAAAACCATCATTGAATAATATAAAATATTCCTCTCCGCGAGGTAACTTTTTCCTTGATGGACCACATAAATCAGTGTAAACAAGTTCAAAAGGCTTACTATCTGATCCTTCCTTTTCAAGGAATTGTGACCTAGTTTTCTTACCAAACTGACATGATTTGTATATTGTATTTTCTGGAATGTTGATATCAGGAAGATCGTGAATAGCCTGGAATTTGCTTTCTTTTCTTATTTAAGAGAAGCTTAGATGCCCCAGCCTTCTATGCCATAGCCAATGTTCATCGTTTTTGCTTAGATAGCACTGTTTTTGTCCTCTCTTGAGTATATATAAGTTTTTAGGAGTTCTTAAACCTTTGATCACTGTTTCTCTTGAATCAAGCTCATGAAAAACACATCCATTTGATCGAAATACTACTTCATTTCCTTGATCACATATTCGACTGACACTCAACAGGTTATGCTTTAGACCATCAACATACATAACATTCCCATCTTTAACTTTTTCTTTTAAAAGAACAAAACATTTACCTTTTATGACAGCATGAGTGCCATTTCCAAATGAGATCTTCTTTTCCTTTTCTAAGGCATTATATGACTGAAGTTTTTCTTTATCACCTATCATGGGTTTCAAGCGTCCACTGTTGATGTACCACTGATTTTCTTGTCTTTCTGCATATATGGCTATACCACATCTTTCTGTTTGTGCTTCCTTCTTTCTCCATATTTTGGGATTTAATTAATCTTTCTCCTTCTGAGATGTTTGCCGAAATTTACTCCTACATTCAGTTTCTTTGTGACCAAAGTTGTTGGAGATAGGTCATTCTATTTAATTTGCGGGAAGAGGAAAGTTATTGTAGGTCTGTTTCATGATCCCCATCACATTCCTTTGATTTCATGCTTGTCTAGTCATGATGATCTTGTAAGCAACAAATTGAGTAGCTTTGTGTCCAAGGTTATGACACGAAAAACATTGGCCATTAAAGAAGTTCCCGCGATTATCGAATCTACTAACCTGGTGGTTGTAGTTACTACTGTTATTCATTCTTGAAGCAAATTGAGTATGATTTACCTTAGGTTTGTAGATTTTGTTCATACTTGAGGTAAATTGAGCCTGATTTTCCTAGTGATCTGCTTTATGCCTTTGCTATTGATTGTCAAACTGTTCACTACTCTTTGCTACATCAAGATAGCTTTTAGTGGAGGTTGACGAATTCTCTGCTTAGGATGCTTCTTCAGTATATCCAAGACCTATCTTTACCAAAGGAGAATGCTTCCGTTTGATAATTTCATTTAAGGTTTTTGATCCTTTAGTAAATCTAAGATTGAGAGCTTTTGTTTTCTCAATATCCTTTCTTAGACCAACAATTTCACATTCTAGTTTTTCATTGTGTTTTTCTCTTTTAGCAAGTTGGAATGTCAGAGTATCTATAATCATATTCTTTTCTTCTAAACAAATTTTGAGTTTAGAGATTTCTTCATTAAGGTCATCTTCATCTAAAGCATCCAACAAATCATCATCTTCAAAAGCCATTAGAAGTCTATAGTCGTTACTATTTTCATCTTCATCACTATATGATAAACCATCGCTATCTTCATGAGTATTGTTTTCTATTCAATTTTTCTAATTCCTTACCTTTATCAAGCTTATCTTTATGAGGAAATTTGGTAGCATAATTACCGACTCTTCCACAAGAAAAACATTTGAAAGGTAGTTTACCTCTGAATCTCCCAGAAACCCATTGAAGGTTGTTGACAAAGTTTGCTTCTTCCTCTCCTTCTGAAATATGTCCTGATTCATTAAGTTCTTCTCTTACTGAAGCTTTGAATGTGGCTTCTATCATATCTGATGGACCTCCTTTTCTCATTTTGAAAGAAGTTAAGATTTCGTGTAGCTGTGTCATAGTAATAGTCTGAAGATCATGCTTTTCTTCTATGGCAGATACTTTTGATTCAAACTTAGTAGACAAGGATCTTAAAACCTTTTCAACTAAAGTAACTTATTTTATCTCTTCACCCAAGTTCTTCATTCAATTAACAATGTCATCTATATGTAAGAAGTAACTACCGATACTTTCATCATTGTGCATTTTGAGAGTTTCATATTGAATTTTGAGAGATTGTAGTTTTGCGCATTTTACCTGATTGTATCCTTCATAGCTTAGAACGATCTTGTCCCATATTTCTTTGGTGGTTTTGAGCTGCATAACTTTGACAAATTCTTACTATGACGGACTCCGCAATAATGTACTGATAGCCTTGGCATTGGTTTCATATTTCTTTTTACCTGACGTATCTGTAGGAATTGGTGATGGAAATGTATATCTTCCTTCCACGATTTCCTAGACATCTGTTCCAAGAGATTGAAGATAGGTTGTAGCTCTTACCTTCCAATAAATGAATTTTCTCCCATCAAAGGTTGGTGGTCTAATGGATCCCACTCTTTCATAGTTACTCATGATGATAGATCTTCCTTCAAGAGATCAAGCTTCTTCTGAGGGACCTGCTCTGATACCAATTGTTGGAAATAATACTGAGATGGGGAGGGCGGTGAATCAGTATTAGCAAGTTAATAATATTTCATTTCCATAATAAAATTCATATATGCTACTTCAATTAATGGAACTTGCATGTATACGCAACTGTATTTAAGGCAACTAACATATATCCTGCAAACTTATGATTTAGTTAATTTATCATATGTTGATCTTTACTCAGTGCATTAGAACCATATAAACAGTGATCAGCTGTAGCAAAATAGAACAGACAATCACACACACATGAACACAAGATATAAGGTGGAAAGCCAATGTGGGTGAAAACCACTTGCTGCAATCGTCTCTATCTTCTTTTTAATAAGAAAATTCCTTTTTACAATTTTTTGTACTAGTGCAGTCTTATAGCGGTACGTAGGCTTCTACTTGCAGAAGGCTACAACCTTCTCTCCTTCTCCAACTTCTCGTGGAATGGAGCTACAACCCCCTAGCTCTTGTACTAGTTGATATGCTTACTAGTGCGTAGGTGTCGACCAACACAAGGCTACAACCTTCTCTTTTCTTCCAGGGACCACATTTCATAAATTTTTAGACTAGATCCATCAATAGCATCATTCAAAAATCAAATACATCTACATCAATCAATCCTCTTTGCACCAACAACAACTGAATCAATCAATCACTTTTCAATATGTTGTAACCAGAATACATTAACCAGAAAGCAGTAACTAGAACTCAAAACACTGTAACAGCAACTAGAAGTAGCTAAAGCATATTTTATGAGGTATACGCTGCTTCAATATGTCGAACCTACGTACATATGCAATTTTCTCAAGGCGAACCTACATAGAGATCTACAAATCAAATTTAAGATGTATATGTTGTTTTGATATGCAAAACCAGCATGTATACATGCCTTTTCTAAGGTGAACCTACGTACAGATCTAAAAATGATGATTTAATCTTTACAAGAATTCCAAACTTCAGTTATACCCAGATCATCATAGTTATAGTCTACAAAATGTACCAGTTATTCAGATAAAAGATCAAAACACACAAAGATACTTCAATTCAAGCTTTAAGATCTTGACCCATCATTAGATCTTATCCTTCATCAAGTGCTAAGGTTCATCCTTGATTCAGATTCATTTGTACACCACAACGCAATAACCTGTATTCTAGATCTTGCTCTTCATTAGATATTCAATGCATGAGTAACTTTTCCTAATGATCTTCTCCTCCTTTTATAGTCTTAGGCCTTACTCAATAGCATGGAACAAAACCCCTTAGAACTAATACCTTGGACCAAATACCTGGGGTCAACACTGCAAATAGGTTACCTTAGACCAATACCATGGATCAAAATACCACGGACCAAATACCACAGAATAAAATTAAGTTTTCCAGCATGTACACGCCTTTCCTTCCGTGAAAGTGCGTGTGTACACTATACGTGCCTTTTGGTTTGTGAACCCACGTGTACACACGGCTTGGTTAATGGGGAACCTACGTATATCTCTCTTTCTTCATTCTATGAGTCCGAACTGTGATCTGTCATCTATGAGAGTTACCATCAATGATAATACATGTGTCATAGTGCCAAATCTTTCTCATAAAACCAACATTCGAAAGTGATTCACTTATCTTTCTTCACAAGTGCAAAAGTAAAGTTGTTCTCGTACTTTCTCTATTGAGCTCCTCAACTTCTCATCCTTTGTTATTTCTTTGTGAGAAAAATAAACTAAAACGTTGCTCTCTCCAGATTCTTATGTGACCTAGTGCTCTGATAGGATGACAAAGAATGAAAAAGGCATAAATAAATAGAGAAAGAACACCAATATGGAATGGAGTGGAAAAATCTTCTCATCATTTAAAATCAATTAATTAAAAATACATAGAATACAAGGAAACAATCAACAATAAATGACCCGAGAAGTTCCAACTAAAACCGACTAAACTCAACTAAAGAATCAAAACCAACTATGACACCTAGTAAATAATGAAATAAATATCATGAGGCCTAGAAAATAGTGAGATTAATATCTCAACAATTTATATTATTTATTTATTATTATTATTATTATTATTTTCTTTAAATATATTAATTCCCATTTTCGCTAATTTATGTCAATTTCATTAAGAAGGTGTAAAATAACATGAAAAACCAATAATGTGGTGAGCTTGTTTCTATGGAGTTATGTATTCTTCACCTCATTGCTAGGAACATGATGGGATTCCCACAAGGTGTTTTCGAAGCCCACTTACCTTTCCAAGATTTATGGTGAGTGTTATATCTTTCTCTCTTAAGAGTATAGTGAGAAATATTCTCGTGTTAAGTGAAATCAACTCACAATCATGATCCTAAGGGTGATTAAAAGTCTTCCCTTCACATGTAAATGAGTGATCGAGGGTCCAAATCATGGTCAATACCTTTAATGTGAGTAAATCCTCCTCTTCTGATATAATTAACAATAAGATTCACTTCAAATTCATTTGGATCTCTAGCAAACATCATAGGGATTATGGCGAGTATTCTCTACATTTTGCAAACCCAATCTAGATGATATCCACCTTGATCATAAGCATGATATTTGCACTCCATCATATAATTACAAGTTTCACCATCATGCATCACCCACCCTTTGAAAAGTTTTAGGACAATAAGCTTAGTAGGTACTCTAGTGTAAATATTTGACCACCCTTAGCAGTGAACATTACGCTGACACCTAAGAAGAATTATGAAAGCTTTAGAAGACTCCCTTACTACAATTAGCATATTCATTAAAACATTGTTTTTCTTTTATAAATATTATTATTATTATATTTTTAAACTACTTTACAAAGGCAAGGATGACAATGAAAAAAGTAAATTATTTTGGACCTATTAATTTTTTTTTTTAAATAAAGTTAGAATTTTAACAAAAACTTGGAAAATTATTTAAAATAGCCACTACTTGATTGATGTGCTAATATTATGAAATGAAATGTCAAGAGACCATGACCTTTCCACTTGCCACTCAAGGCATGATACTACATGGCCATCATGCAATTTTAAAGGTGAACAAATGAGATCCCTTAACATTATGTGACGATTAGAAGTGAAGGGTTTTGAATGGATTAACGTAGGATATCATTTCACTCAGTCGACCTCTACAGTTCTTTCCCAATTTTTCAACTTCCCTTCACTTGTACCCTTGACTTGGTTCACCCTTTCCTAGCTTTACAACTTTCCCTTTATGCTTGATAGAAAGTTGGTATCATCCTATCTATGCATTCATAGTTTATGCTATTCAGCCAAAATGTATTTCAATCCAGTCATACACTACTGGACATGTCCTTATTGTTTGGTCCATTCTCTCGCCCAGTAACGGCCATTGTTGTGCATTGTCAATCATTTTTTCATCAATTCTCTCTACCTTATACGGTTTGGATGCACAAAGAAGAAGCAAATATCATAAACTGTCTCAATTTTTCATGGGTGTTGCATCCCAACTAATGGCTCTTGCAGATACCTCAAAATACTTCTCGTACATTGTGTTTGAAGAATTCTTTACCGAAGTTTAACAATGGAACCTTTGGACTTCAATACTTTGATAAAATTTTTGTGTAAAGAGGTATAAATATGAAGATAATGTTATTTATACTCTAAGGTGCAGCTAAATACATTTAGCCACCCGAGATAGGAAATAACAAAGAACTATTATGGAGGGAAGAAAATAACTTCATGTCTCCTCATTTTGGAGAACCTACAAAGGAAACCCTTGAACCTTTCAATTCTTTTCCTTGGCTTTGCAAGTATGTTACTTATAACAATTCTTACATTTATGCTTGTTAGGGTTTAACTAGGGTTTTTCGGTGTTATTACTTCAATTAACGTTGCTACAATTTTCTGGTAGTAGTCGAGACAATTTTTAGCTCTTCTCCTCCTTCCAATACTAGGGTTAAAGTTCAAAGGACACTGTTGAAGATTTTATTACTTCAATTAATGTTGTTATGGTTTTCTAGACATACTGTCTTTCACATATTATATGTTCCATGCTAAGCATATCAATTTGTTTCCTTCGTGTTTTGTACAAGTTTCGTTACGATGGATCATCCGGTTGTGCTAAGGCTTGAATGACAAGTATAGGTATAATATCTTGTTCTCTTTTGTGTCATCTCTATCCTATTTCATATTCCCTGATATTATTCTTTTGAGCTATTATTTTAGTCATAAGATCTACATTTTTCTAGGATGGGATTAGGGAAGAGTAGGTTAATGCTAAACTCTAAATTTCCTTACCCTTCTTAGTATAATTTCCATTGATTCCTAATTCATATAAAATTTATTATGGATTTTGGTTTACTTTAAATTGGGCCCTCTTCAACAGCCACCTTGATCCTAATCTAAGGGAGATAGACACTAAGGTTGTATTATTTTTTCTAGGTTGTAACTGGGTCATGGAAAATTGTTAGTTATGAGTAAGGGTTCACAATAAAAGTATTAGTCTTTATTTTTCAATTAATTACACAACAATGATATTAACAATAAGTGTTCTATGCAGGAAATGGTGAAATTTCCTTTAATTTGACCTTCCAAAAGGTAGGCTATATGATCCCCCTTTCCCAATACTTCCTTTACAATTTTTCTTTATTTTTTTCTTAAAGATCCCAATTCAAATAGATTGTTACATTATTCTCTTATGGAATAAATGATTTTGATTTTGGATGATCTAGGTTCGAAAGACTTCCATAGTATCAAAATCGCTAAAGTTTTTTACTTTGTTTGTGTTTGTTGTCATGGGTTGGACTTGCACCCGAAGGGCCTATGCATAACTTTGGAATTAGTACTATTGGGGAAATCCCCTCCCCCGCCACCCCTTTTCTTCATCTACATTGCCTTCTACGGTGAAATTTACATCTATTCATTTTTACAAGCTTAATGGCCTCAAGGTTTCACACCTTAATGCTGAGTAGGTTCTATTCATTCCTAGGTGTACATATTTCTTTTCTTTTTGGATATTTTTATTATTAGATTCTACATGTCACTTTTACAACAAATTTTGAATATCTAGAAAATAATGCTTTGGGTATGTCATTTAATAGTTTAAGGGTTTAATAAAATCACTTCTTGTGGTTATTTGTTTTGAATCTATTTGCATGGAAGTGGCCTATAATATCCATTAGTGTTTGAAACTTATTCTGATACCATGTGTAAATACTAACGTCATATATTCTCCCTTTCAACAATATATTTTTTCAATCAAGTTCATAACCACACATACCAATTTAAACTTATTCTCATACTTAATTTTCCGAGATGATGTTAATTCCCAGATGACATCATTCCATGACCCAATATGAGTCTCATACTCCCACTACCAAACCAACCAATTCCTCCCTTCCTAACTAGGATCAACCTCTCTTGCTCCTACACCTAGAATACTTCGAGATCAAATTATTCTAGTGCTCATGCCCTGAAAGCCAAGAACAACGCCTCTCTCTCTTAGGTCTATAGTCAAACCTTGAGCCTCAAGGCTCGCTGATCCAATTCTTCTAAGTGGCAATTTGTTTCCCCATAATTTCTTAAGTTTCATTCACCAAAAAAGGAATCCACCTCTTCACTGATCATATTTCATTTTAAAGAGATACCTCCTCACTGCCTATCCATTAAAAATATATTTATTAATATTTGAGTCATCTCCTCTCTCTTCCTTCTTAGTATGCATATTAAATGGACTCTTAATTGTTACTTGAATTAGTCACTTGTCTTTAGATAAAATTAAATTTTAAATGACATTTAAGTTATTACTTCACTCATGTTTTATCTATAAATTTATTAATGAACATTTAATATCATCTAAAATAATAATAGTTTATTGTTCCAACTATTTTTTGTTAATAAATATTAACATAATATATTTTATTATATTCTAATTAATTATCAATAAATAATTCATTTATTCTACATATACATTCTATAAAGTCAAGTAGTATATATACTAGTGTGTTGCATATGATGCACGGATATATAGATAGCATAACCATGTATGCATGCTAATGATTTAAGATAGATAACTATAAAACACGTAAATAGTAAATTTAAAACTACTATCCATAAATTTGAAACTACCATTTCAATTGTTGATTTTTTATTTTCAAAATTCCATTTCTTATATACTTATAGTACCAATAATATAATATCTTTTACATTAATGACAAGATCATGATTATTGGTTATACTCATACCATTGTTATAAATATGAGAATTTTTATGTGCTTAACAATAATATAATATCGAGTAATTACTTCTTCTTTTTTGAGAGTTTCACTATCTATTTTTATTTTTCTTTTGCTATTTCTATCGATTCATGATTGTACCATTATATTTTCATCCAACAATGAAAATACTTATGTCATTCAAAATATATAAAAAATATTTTCATCAAACAATGAAAATACTTATGTCATTCAAAATATATAAAAAATACATCATTCATCATTGTACCATTATATTTTCATAATACAATGAAAATACTTATGTCATTCAAAATATATAAAAAATACATCATTGAATTTGTTCCCCAACCAAATAATATCTCAAATATCATCATCATGTTGAATCAAAATTAGATTGACCAAATAATAACGAATGAAATATATAATAAAACAAATATACCTCTAATTTTTTAAAATCAATATCCGTCTGCAAACTCATAACAAACACTAACTTTTTAGCATGAACACAAATACATAATGTTTTCATGGCAACGAGAGGCAAATCATCTATTTTTCTGGTGTGTCAAACCACAAGACATGCATATCTCATATTAAGAATGATTTTCCGAGAAGCCGTTGTTGTTAAGACATTCCCATTATTTGTTACTTTTAAAATTGTTAAAATTTTGGATCTTAGAATTATGGAAATTTTTATGGATTATATTTATATTAAGGTATAGAAAGTTCGAAAATTTTGAGAAATTCTTAAAATTCAAATTATAAAATATTTTTTGAACCCATTTTCCAATAAATGTATGGAAATAAACTAAACCAATCTCTATTTTTACAGTAATATTTAAAATAATGAGAATTTGAAAGGGTTTTAGATTTTTTTTAATGAATGCTTATGAATTACTTGATAAACTTGTAAATTAATTATTTTTTAAAATATGTAATCCTTCTCCTCATATATCTAGTTTACATTGCACATGAGCCCTAAGTATATTTATGGATTTCTATGTAGTGTTATAACATAGATTGAGAATCTCAAGTTAAGTTTTTGGCATAAATAGTAATGTTTTTCAACAAAAATATTCAAATACCCACACACATGTATATAAGAAACTAACTTTTCAATTTATAGGAATATAAAATATTAGTGAGATTAAGGTGAATAGTGTTAGCACCATCTCCACCTTTGAGTTATGCATTGGTGATCTCTTCAAATGGTGTGAGGACTGAAATCAAGTTATTTATGGTATTGGATGAAAAGAGACTAATTAATTGGAAGAATAATACACATATAAATAAGGAGGCACATGTAGAGAAAATTTCATCCAAATGATATTTATGTAGAAATTTTGAAAAGTGTGTGAGAGAAAGTAGCCCTATCACTTGCATGTGCTAAAAGAAAATGAATATTTATTTTGTAAGTATATGGAAATATCATGAATTTGTTGACACTTAAACAACACTATTTTTTTAGAAATATTTCTAATTCATTTGTAGCCTCTCATTGTTCCATAAGGTTATAGCTTCATTCAATAAGAACACTACCCTTAAGGGTATTGCCACTATAGACCAATTGGTAAAATAATTTCCCAAAACTAATGGATGAATAAAAAATATGCTTGTGAGGTTCCATTTGACTCTGAAATAGTTCATGAACACGAGGGGCTTTGATCGATTTTATTGATTAAAATTATGTTCTTTCTAGTTTGAATATAGATTTTTGGAAAATAGTTTATCTAAACCTTATTTATGATAATATCTTTAATAATGACAGACGAATTTGGCATAAATAACATTTATATATAAAAGCTATTAATTTTAAATAAATTTCAGATAGATATAATGTTTGTAAATGCATGTAGAATAGATAAGATGTATATTAATAAGGTGCATAGTTAATAAAAGATATTTTGAGGAATTATGTGCATAGGGACCAATGTTAAAATAATTGTATGTATTATAAGCATTTTTTTTTTTTGCTTTATATCAAGATTTTTAAAATGGTTTTTAAAAAGGGTTTTGTTTTATTAGTGAAATTGTTGAAGTAAACATTAATATTAGAGTGAAAATGGGATTGCTATATTTCTACCAATAATATTTGTTATTCTAAATGGGTTAACAAGGGGTTGGGTGAATGAAAAATATAATGTTGTTTCATTGGCAAAATATAAAACGGAATTTGGAAAACACAATCTTTTCAACATTTTCTTCAGTTAATTTTGAAATGAAATTTATAGTATTTAACATAATTTCATTGGTAATAGACATTTTTCATATGGTTATAATGATCCCAAAGAATTGTTCTTCCTATTCCTCTAGATTGTGTTCATTGTGTTGGGACTTGTTAATAGCTTTGTCAGTGAAAGTGACGAGTATGCATTTGTGCCGAGTAGGATATTTGTAAGAATAAGTCAATAATGTAGAAAGAGGATATATTTCTATCTAATAGATTTAGATAGTGAGTTTATTTGTGTCCAGTAGGAGCTTTGTCAAGTATAAGTCTATCATGTAGAAAGAGGATCTATTTCCATCTAATAGATTTCTGTAGTGAGTTCTGTAAAACAATTGTTTGATGAATAAAAACTTGAGGTAGTTCCTTATTACATGTATTATGGATTTGAATTTCATTATACATATATTTGGAACTCTTCTATAATGAAATTAGTTGTAAGATGTGTGAAAAGCCCACAAATTGGTCATTTGCAATGGAAATTGAAAAATATTTTGATAATTTATGGCATACATTATCACAATGCCCTTTAGAGAGCAACAAATTATAGTTACAAATGAGATTAGAAATCAAGATAAAAATTGATACCTTGATTATATCAAATGTACAAAAAATTAGAAACCAATATTAAAATGTGCTACATAAATCATTAGCGAATATATACCTATTATAAAGCACTTTAAAAGAGAAGATGAAATTTCTTCATCAATTTAGTGATTCCTTGTACACAACATCATTACCTTCCTAACCAATTTATATAGTGAAAATTTAAATAGTGAAAAGACATATAATATGTCAATTTATATTAAATTTTACTTATTTAACCATTGAGCTTCTATAGAAAAATATTCATAGAGAGAAACAGGTCTATGTTCGCATTAAAAACGAGAAAAATAAAGTGCCCGCAATGAAACATTATATTATATTTACCAAAAAAAACACTTAATTTAATATAGGAGTTTAAATAACTCGTACCAATTATGTGTTAAAAATAATAAACGAAATAAATAAAAACTTATATTAAGAATCTTTTAAAATACAACTAAAATATAAATACAGACACGTATTTCATTTTTAAAAAATGTAAACTCTTATAACTCTTTATAAGGTTTCATAACTATTTTAAGAAGACAAATGTAATTATTATCACTCTTTATAGGATATCATAATCATCTTACAGATAGTTTGCAATCTATACCAAATATTCTTTTAATATCAGTTTAGCTTATAATTTGTTTCACTATGATTTAATTGTTAGGACGATGTTTAGACATCAATTATGAAAGTACTTGAATCAAGCATATAGCTAAAAGGACTGGTATTAGCGACAACATTTAAGTTCACATGGGATCTGTTATGTCTCTATGAGCACTCATTTTGGCAGGTTAATCTCACGTATCCGTCCAATACAGGATTTAGTGTTCTGTGATGCCAGGAGCTCCGGTGGCCTCCTTTGTACTTCTGGGTCTCGTGACATTTAATGGGAGACAAGAAAACAAAAGGTAATTCGCTTTTAACATGGAAAATGGCGCATTCCTCGTGGGTCGGGGGTGAGAACAGCTTTAGATTTCTATGATTACTTTGTTTCGTAATCAGACTCTTGTGAAGAACTATTAATACTCCAATGACATAAGGCAGTCACGTTGAAACTCCTCTACATTTGAACGATACCGTAGATCATGACATTCAAATGAGTAAGGATTGTTATTATAATGTATATCTGAATCGCGGTATGGATGAGCTGACAGTGACAAGGTATAAGGATGGATCAGCTGATGGTCAAAAGGTTAGTATATTACTGGGTAGGTTTACATTGCAAACACAGGTTAAGATATCATTCGGTAGTTGTGTAATGCAACCATAATTATCATATAAACCTTTTATTAAAAATGATATTTTTGAATAATGACATTATAACGGTTAAATTGCAAAATATTACGTATGAAATATAACAAACTTATATCTTAGCTATATTCTTGTGTATCTATATTGTTGCATATTTATATGGTATATATTAAATAGTATATATAGTTATTTATCCACTGGTCATATTAATTGTTAATAGTATGGAAAACATTCGTTGCATATGACATACAATATCATATGAGAAAAAAATGTGTATAGAGAATTATTTGTTGTCCACTCCATAAATTTGTCCTATGGTGATTATACTTATAATAGTGCTTAATCTTAAACCATTTTTATAAATAAAATATAGGTTTTGAAAAAATATTTCTTACAAGTTATTATTTCTTTAAAAAAAAACAAAAATAGTTCTAAAATGACTATTGAAGATTAAAAATAATTTTAAGTAATTTACCTATAATTGTTCTTAATCCTAAACAATTTTTGTAAATAAAATATAGGTTTTGAAAGAACATGTCTAAGGTTTTATTATTTTTTCTAGGTCGTCGCTATTGTAACAAGGTCATGGAAAATTGTTAATTATGAGTAAGGGTTTCACAATAAAATGTATTAGTATTTATTTTCCAATTAATTACACAACGATGATATTAATAATAAGTATTCTATGCAGGAATTGGTGAAATTTCCTTTTTTGACCTTCCAAAATGTAAGCTATATGATCCTCCTTGCCCGATACTTCCTTTACAATTTTTCTTTCTTTTATTGTTAAATATCCCAATTCAAATACATTCTTACATTGTTCTCTTATGCAATAAATGATTTTGATTTTGGATGATCTAGGCTCCAAAGACTTCCATAGTATCAAAATCACCAGAGTTTTTTACTTTGGTTGTGTTTGTTGTCATGGGTCGGACTTGCAACCGAAGAGCCTATGCATAACTCTGGAATTAGGACTATTGGGCAAATCCCCCCACACCCCTTTTTTTCATCTACATTGCCTTCTATGGTGACATTTACATCTATTCATCTTTACAGGCTTAATCGCTTCAAGGTTTAGTACCTTAATGCTGAGTAGGCTCGAGTCATTCCTACGTGTACATATTTTTGTTCTTTTTGGATATTTTTATTATTCAATTCTACATGTTAGGTTTACAACAAATTTTGAATATCTAGAAAACAATTTTTGGGGTATGTCATTTAACAGTTTAAGGGTTTAATAAAATCACTTCCTAGGGTCATTTGTTTTGATTCTATTTGCATGGAAGCGGCCTATAATGTCCACTAGTGTTTGAAACTTATTCCGATACCATGTGTAAATACTAACATCATATATTTTAACTTTCAACAATATATTTATTTCAATCAAGTTCATAACCAAACATAACAATTTTAAAATTATTCTCAGACTTCGTTTTCCGAGCTGATGTTGATTCCTAGATGACATCAGTCCATGACCCAATATGAGTCGCATACTCCCACTACCAAAACAGCCAATTCCTCCCTTCCTAACTAAGATCAACCTCTCTTGCTCCTACACCTAGAATACTTCGAGATCAAAGTATTCTAGTGCTCATGCCTAGAAAGCCAAGAACAACACCTCTCTCTCTCTTCAGTCTATAGTCGAATCTTGACCCTCAAGGCTCACCGATCCAATACTTCTATGTGGCAATTTGTTTCCCCATAATTTATTAAGTTTCATTCCCCAAAAAAAAATCCAGCTCTTCACCGATCATATTTCATTATAAAGAGATACCTCCTCACTGCCTATCCATTAAAAATCTATTTATTAATATTTCAATCATCTCCTCTCTCTTCCATTTTAGTATGCATATTAAATGGACTCTTAATTTTTAATTGAGTTAGTCACTTGTCTTTACATAAAAATATATTTGAAATGACATTTAAGTTGTTACTTCGCTCATGTTTTATATATAAAGTTTTAAATGAACATTTAATATCATCTAAAATAATAATAGTTTATTGTTCTATTTAATTTTTGTTAATAACTATTAACATAATATATTTTATTATATTCTAATTAACTATTAATAAATAATGTTAATAAATAATTCATTTATTTTACATATGCATTCTATATAATCAACTAGTATGTATACTAGTGTGATGCATGTGATGCACGCATATATAGCTAGCATAACCATGTATACATGCTAATAAATATATTCTATCAATGATTCAAGATGGATCACTATAAAACACCTAAATAATAGGTTCAAAACTACCATTCATAAATTTGAAACTACCATTTCAATTATTAATTTTTTATTTTGAAAATTTCATTTTTAATATACTAGTACGCTTATATATATAGAGTACAAATATTATAATATCCTTTACATTAATGACAATATTTTTTTATTAATCATGATGTTATACTCATACCATTGCTACAAATATGAGAATTTTTATGTGCTTAACAATAAAATAATATAATATCATATCGAATAATTACCCTTTTTAAGAGGGTTTCACTATCAATTTTTATTTTTCTTTTCCTATTTCTATCCATTCATCATTGTACCATTATATTTTCATCAAACAATGAAAATACTTATGTCATTCAAAATATATAAAAAAATACATCATTGAATTTGTTCCCCAACCAAATAATATCTCAAATATCATCATCACGTTGAATGAAAATTAGATTGACCAAATAATAGCAAATGAAATATATAATAAAACAAATATACCTCTAATTTTTTAAAGTTAATATCCCTCTACAAACTCATAACAAGCACTAACTTTTTAGCATGAACACAAATACATAATGTTTTCATGCCAACGAGAGGCACAACATCTATTTTTCTGGTGTGTCAAACTACAAGACGTGCATATCTCATATTAAGAATTATTTTCTGAGAAGCCGTTGTTGTTAAGACATTCCCATTATTTGTTACTTCTAAAATTGTTAAAATTTTGGATCTTAACATATGGAAAATTTTATGGATTTATATTTATATTAAGGTATAGAAAGTATTGACACCTTATTAGAAGGATTGGTTGTACAACTATAATTAATGTAAATAAATAATAGAGAAGATAGAGAGTCATCGGGAGATGAAACGAACAGTCACTCCCTCTTGTATATAATAATGAACAACCTGAATGAATATATGACTTTGGATTTGAGGAGTTACCTCCTGGTCTGACATGGTATCAGAGCAGGTGCCATTTTTTGGCTTCCTTTTAATTTGTAACTCCTATTATATTTTTCCTTTGTTTTGAATCTTTTGCAAGCTGACATCTATGTGAAATCCCTGCGAAATCTCATTTATCATTTAATACATTTGTTGAAGTGCGTTGCATTGGAGTGAGCTATTGAAGCCGAAGGTGCTGTAATGACTTGGATTTCCTCCTGCTCTAAGTATGGTATATATGCCCTTTCACATTTGAGAACTATATATCCTTTTTTGTATTCACATATATCCTTTTTCATATTCCCTTGAGCTAGATCTCAAGTACTATAAACCCATATATATAAATATCATCGGGTCCCTTTTCTAATCACAGATTGGAAATCTCTTGCCCCGATCAATATCGCTACATGGTTGTGATATGATCATACCCCTTATTAAACCCGCTAGGACACAGTTCTCAAGGTCTCACTTTATCTGGCTCGTTTTCCACCATTCTCAACCTCCAGATCCAATAACTGATATTGATTTTGGGGGGACCACTTGCACGGTGGTTGCCTATCCGAAAAGTGCCTTTTAATCTCCACCATTGGTCATCACCTCCAAATCCGATAGTTTATAGAGATTTACCCACTTTATATGAGCGGTTTTTCTCTCTCCCGTAGTCGTTACGTGTCAACCACTCAGTGGAATCGAGTGATCATCTATCAATACCACTTACTATTTTTTATCAGCCAGAAATCCCACTTGTAAGTCGAAATCTGCCTTTAGCCATGGTTATCGCCCCGACTTGTTTTTCTTGCAATAACCGTTAATCACTTACCATCGATGGCCCTCCTTCATTCATCTCCTCCATTCATCTCCTCCGCTCATCTTCGTCGTTCATCTCTGCCATACAAAGCAACAAAATAACTACAACTACAGTCAGACTCTGATATTCGGGTGAACGTTGAATGTTGTTAAGTTGAATGTTGTTGGTATAACACTATTGGTATAATGATATCCATTCCATTATATCTATTGTGGGAGTAGTTCTCAATGGAAAGGAGAATTATCCTGAATGGTTGCGAAAAATCCAACACATTCTCATTTTTAATGAGCTATGGAAATGAGTGTGTGTTGGAGAAGGAAACAAGTGCCAGTCCAACCTACCTCAGATAAGGATCTCGCCATTTGGGAATATAAGAACAACAAAGCCTATGCATTGATTGCAACATCAGTAAGTGAAGAGGTTAGTCAACAAATTTCACCATTTTCAAATGCATTCAAAGCCTTACAAAAGCTAAAGGAACTCTATGACTCACACTCTACACTTGATGTTTCTCAACACATGAATAAGCTCTTCGCCCTTGAATTACAAAATAATGATCCTCTTACTCTTGCATCCGAAGTAAAATCTATAATGCTTGATATCAAAGTTAGTAAGGTTGAATTGGATATTCCTTTGATCGCTTTTCTCAAGGCACTTTATCCTACTTACTCAATTATCTTGAGTCATTACAAGAAAATGGAAATCTCAAAGATATTACCTTTGACTCCCTTGTGAAAAAATTTGCTAAAAGAGAGAAATCTTTTGGAAAGAAGACAACCCCTGAATCTTTTGAAGAGATGGTGTGCCTTGCTCATAAAGGAAAGAATCTTGTCCAACATTCTTCCAGAGGAAGAGGTGGTCAAAGAGGAAGAGGAAGATATTTTAGAGGCAGGGGGTAAACACGCTTAAGGAGAAAAGTCATATTTGCACTGCATACACTACAAAAGAAATGGATCACATGATGCCTCCACATGCAAGTTACCTTGGGACAAAATTGAGCGGCAGAGAAACCAAACCAAAGGTAAAACTAATGACACAGACAAAGGTAAAGCACATGAATCTGCTCATTATCTTGTGGCACAATGTAATATTGGAGTAAATGAAGACTTATTTAATGCTTCACTTGCTTCTTCGAAAAATGATTGGTTGCTTGATTCAAGAGCAACTTGCCAAATGACTTTTAGAAAATATTTTTTTGAAGAGTTTATTGACAATGTTGATGGACAAATATACTTTGTAGACCAATCAAAACTCAAGCCATCAGGGCTTGGCACAATTAAGCTTAAATTTCCTAGTCTTCTAGATTTTCTTTTGCATCATGTTCTAAATCTCCCACAACTAAGGAGAAACTTGTTGTCCTTAGTCCACATCCGCCAACAAGGTCACTCCATTCATATGTTTGATGGCAAGCTTGAGGTGAGAAAAACATTTGACCACTCACTTGTCATCACAGGGATAGAAGAAGAAAGGCTTCTCAAGCTTCACGGTACCTCTGCTCGTGCACAACATATCTCATACAATTCTCATTATGAAGAAGGTACATTTCCATCGAGTTTATTATGGCATGCTAGATTTGCACACTTGAACTATGAGAGCCTCAGCTTGTTGAAGAAAAATGGTGTTACTGGTTTGCCTACAATTCCCAGGAAACTTATGTAATGTGATGCTTGCGTTCTAGGAAAGCATAGCAAACAATCCATTCATGATTCACCCTCCAGAGCACATAGAAAACTTGAACTCATTCATTCAGATTTATGTGGTACAATTCCTCTTCCTTCTGCAAATGGAAATAAATATACGATGACATTTATTGATGGTTGCATCAGAATGTGTTGGGTTTAGTTTTAGAAGAATAAATCTGATGCTTTTCAGACATTCAATAACTTTCATACATGGATTGAAAATTATGCACAATCTCATATTGGCTCTATTCGCACTGATGATGGAAAAGAATACACTTCAAATGAATTTGAAAACTATCTTCGCCAACATGGGATCAAACATCAAACAGCTGTGCCTTATAATCCACAACCGAACAATGTAGCTGAAAGAATGAATAGGACAATCTTAAATATGGTACGCTCCATGTTGTTCTTCAAAAATGTAAAAATGTTGTTTTGGGCTAATGAAGTTCTATGTGCTGTATATATAAAGAATAGATGTCCATCTAATGCTATTGAAAACAAGACTCCTTATGAAATGCAGTATGGGCACATTCCTTCGGTAAAGCACCTCAAGGTCTTTGGTTCCACCTATTATGTGGTTGCCTTGGTGCAGGCAATATGGACAGTCTTGCAAATCTATCTGAAATTTCTTCAATATCAGACAAAATTTCTCCCTCTATTTGTATTGGCATATCAGTCATTTACTGCTAACTGACAGCCTCATGGATTCTTCTCTAACCGCCCAAACCCTTGTTATCGGTGAAATTTCTCACACTGAGCCCTTATCCTCTATCAGGACTATAATTCCAAAGAAATTACAATAATACACTATCGTTGCTTTTAAACAAGTAAAACTGCATTTATAATGCAATATACACGATCGACAGAGGTTTTGCTCCAAAGGAACAAAATACACTACCGGTGCTTTAGAACCACTATCGCACCCTATAAAAAATATTTATGTTAATTATGAAGAATTAACACTATCGGTGCATTTAACAACCCTTCCTCCTTCCTTCTTCCGATGCGATATATATATGTATATATCGGAGATCGAAATTGGCAATCCCACTATTCCAAGGACTTGGCTTCCCCGCTCTGAACTTGCAATGCCACACACTTGTGGACCCGACACCCTTTCCACCCTGCTTTATAATGTTTCGGGTCCAGACTATCGGGGCTTCGCCACTCGGTGGTTCAAAAGGTCTCTTCCATGCTCATATTACGATATCGGTTCAGACCTGATATGGGTATGAACCAAATCCAATAAATTTCTAGGTCCGGAACTATGTTCCACCTAAGGAAATATCACGATTTCTTTGTATAAAATAGAGTTTTCCCACAAAACTCTATGCAATGATTTAAGAGCCTGCGCTCGCTAATATGAGGGAAAAGAAATATTAAAGGCTCTAGAGTAAACATTCTTGGGAAAATAAGACCAATTCATCCATATTCAAACTCAGAAGAAGCACTTGAACTGATACACATATAATTATCAATTAACAGAGAATTATCAATGTAGATACACAGAGAGAGGTTTCTTCAAAGGATAATACTTCTAGGCACCACCCTAACTGTGAGCCTCCCATCATTTTATTTATAATCAATAGATAAAGAATTTCTTGGCCATTATCTTTTATAAAAGCATGCTTTTACATAGAGTGATTGAAAGCATAAAGCTTTGTTACAGCTATCCATAAGCGATGATTTTTAGAATGATTTATTCTTAATTCTATTCTTATCCTAAACTAGGAAAGCATGGAAATTTCTAGATAAAAGACCCCACTCCCTTGCCTATAGATATTTTTGGATTTTTGGAATATGTTTGAAGACTTTTTCCCTCTAAGTCACATGGTCATTCATCAGACTCCTAAGGACAAAATTTTTCATTGGCTCCTGTCCATGATTTCATCTACAAAACGGCACAGTTTTTCTAGCATGTCTTCTGTAACCCAAGTAGCTTCAGCAGTCGGATGATCCTTCCACTTTAATAAAGACTGGAAGTACTCATCTCTCCTTGTTTTCTTAAACACCTTGTCCAAATTTCTTTCTGGCTACAAATTCATTGCTCTGGGTAACTGTTTTACCTAGTCTATATCTTGGGTCTCTTGATCTTGTTTTGTATCATCTGCATTTTCACCTTCATACTTGTACATGTCTACAAAATTAAGAATTGGTGATATTCCAACATCAGGGGGTAGGTCAATCTCATAGGCATTTGTATAAATTTCCTCAACACTCTGCACAGTCCAATTTTCTTGAATTTCAATTTATTATACTCCCCCTTTGGAAACCTGTCCTTTCTAAGATGTGCTAAAACGAAATCCCCAACTTCAAATTTCACCTCTCTTCTCCTCATATCTGCTTTGGTTCTATACTTGATGATGCTATCTTGTAGCTATTGTTTCACTTCTTCATGTATTGCTTGCATTTCTGAATCAAAATTTTCACCCTCTGCACTTCTCATCTCTTATTTTCGCAAGTTTCCTAACTAAGCTACTCCTCTTGGATGCATTCCATAAAAAATATGGAACAGACTTTGTCCTGTACTCCTATTAGGTGAGTCATTATATGCATATTCAACTTCTGCCAATACTTGATCCCATCGCTTTGGATGTTCTGCAGTAAGGCTCCTTAAAAGATTGCCTAAACTCCTATTCACCACTTCAATCTCTCCATCAGTTTGTGGATGATATGTAGAACTGAAACTTAATTTATTTCCCAACTTCGTCCATAGTTTCCTCCAGAAATGTCCAACAAATTTAGAATCCTTGTCTGTGACAATACTTTTGGGCAACCCATGCAATCTTACAATCCCCTTAAAAAACAAATTAGCAATGTGAGAAGCATCACTACTTTTATAACATGGAATAAAGTGTGCCATTTTTGAAAATCTATCCACTACAACAAAAATTGAATCATTACCTCTTTGAGTCTTTGGTAACCCCAACACAAAATCCATAATTACCATATCCCAAGGCCTCTCCAAAATTGGTAATGGGATATACAAACCTGTGTTTTGGCTCCTTCCCTTTGCATATTGACAAACTTTGCAAGTTCTCAGATACTTCTCCACTTTAGATTTCATTTTCGGCCAGAAATAAAATCTGTTCAACTCTCCAAAGGTCTTCTCTATGCCAAAATGTCCTGCAAGTCCTCCACTATGTTTCTCTTTAATTAAATTCTCTCTCATTGAACAGTTTGGTATGCACATTTGATTTTTCTTAAATAACAACCCATCTTGTAAGAAGTAATCCAACCAACTACTTCTATCCATCGAAATAGGATTTTTACATGCCTCAAATGCCTCTTTAAATTTGAATCGGTCTCATATAATTCCTTAAGGAAATCAAAACCCAACACTTGGATTTGACTCTTTTGAAATAATACATTCCTTCTACTTAAGGCATCTGCAACTTTGCTTGACTTCCCATTTACATGCTTCAAAAAAAAATGGAAACCTTGAAGATGTTGTACCAATTTAGCATGTTTCGGGCTGATCTTTGGTTGCTGCATTATAAATTGTAGTGCATGGTTATCTGAATAAAGGATAAATTCTTTAGACGTTAAATAATGCCTCCAATTTTTTAATGAATGCACAACTGTGTAGAACTCCTTGTCACAAGAAGAATACTTCCTTTCTGAATCATTAAACTTTTCACTAAAATAGGTTATTGGTCTATCTTCCTAGCTTAAAACACCTCTAATTGCTTCTCGGCTGAAATCACACTTCACTTCAAAAGGTTTGTTAAAATCAGGTAGAACCAAAATAGGCCTTTTAGTGATTTCCTTCTTTAATAGTTGAAAATTTCTCTCTGTTTCAGAAATCCATCTAAATGGTTGTTTATCCTTCTTTATGGTCTCAACAACAGGTGCATTAATCTTACTAAAATTCTTGATGAATTTTCTATAAAAGCTAGCAAGACCATGAAAAATTCTTACCTTAAAAACACTCTTGGGTGAAGGCCACTCCATGATTGCCTTGATCTTCTCTGGATCCATCTTCAGCCCTTCAGCAAAAATAAAAAAACCCAAGTACACTAGCTCTTCTTTCATGAATGAACATTTCTTCAAATTCAACAATAATTTCTCTTGCTACAACCTTTGAAAGACATAATTCAAATGCCTCATATGCTCTTCCTTTGACCTGCTGTAAACTAATATATCGTCCAAATATACTATTACAAATTTACCAATGAAATCTTTAAAAACTTCATTCATGAATCTCATAAATGTACTTGGTGCATTTGACAACCCGAAAGGTGTACTCTCCACTCATATGATCCCTCATTTGTCTTGAAAGTGGTTTTCCACTCATCCCCTTCTCTTATCCTTATTTGATGATACCCACTTTTAAGATCTAGTTTTGAAAAATACTTTGCTCCACTCAAGCAGTCCATTAAATATTCAATTCTAGGTAATGGAAATCTATACCTGATTGTGATTTTATTGATGACTATTAAATTTGTACACATTCTCCAACCTCCATCTTTCTTTGGACTTAGCACTGTTGGTACTGCGCAAGGACTCAAGCTTTCTCTAATCAGCCCTTTGTCAAGAAATTCTTGCATCTGCTTTCTAAACTCTTCATTTTCTGTAGGAGTCATTCTGTAAGCTTCTTTGTTAGGTATACTTGCTGCAGGTATCAAATATATATGATGGTTGATTCTTCTAATGGGTGGTAATTCATTAGGCAAATCATCAACAATAATATCACAATATTTCTCCAACATTTGTTGAATTTCAATGGGTAAAACATAAACTTTAGTAGAAGTCATTATTACCTTGGGCTTGCAAATTACAGCAAAGTTTACCTCATTTTCTTCAATATTCTTCAAGTATTCCTTTCCTCCAAGTAATAGAGTTTTTAGATCAGTCATCTTTCCTGGTACATTTTCTTCTTACAGAGGCAACAACATATGATTTACACCATCCTTCTGAAACTTATAATTGTTTCTTTTCCCATCATGCATGGTTGCTCTGTCATATTGCCAAGGTCTTCCAAGCAATATGTGACACACATCCATTGGCATCACATCACATACAATTTTATCTTTATACTTGCCCACCTGAAATTCCACTTCACATTGTTCATTTACTAATAGTTGATGTCTCTTTTGCAACCATGACACCTTGTAAGTTGTTGGATGTTTCATTTTCTTTAGCTTTAATTTCTCCACCACTTCTGTATAGACCAAATTATTAGTGCTACCACTATCAATGATAATCTGGCAACATTTCCCTTGGACTTTACACACTATCCGACATAAAGTCTTTCTTTGTGATGGTTCAACTACCTCCTCTGTTGGCTTGAGAAAGACTTTATTAATTACCAAAGATTCTCCTCTCTCTGGTATATTTTCTTCTTCTATCATTGTTGCTACTGGAGCTTCTCCCTCAATTTCAGCAACAATGGAATTTCTTTGATTTGTTTATGCATTCTCTGGGCCCTCAAAATCTATGTCTCCCAGCCTTAAACATCTTATTTCTCTGCCTCGTCCTCTACAAAAACTCCCTCTACCTCTTGCATCACCTCCTGTGGGTGCATGCAGGGTTGAGCTACTGCTAGCTCCATCTTTAGGTGCTATAGATCTTCCTCTACCACCTTGACTTCCCCTTCCTCAGAAAGTACCTCTCCCTTTGGCAGACTGCTTCCTCAGGAGTTTTTCTTCACCTTTCAGTGCTATATGACAATCTTCCTCCACTATTTTAGGAGACAATGGACTTATCTCATCTTGAATGTCCATCCTGACACCACTCAAATATCTAGCCACCTTCTCATCTATATCCTGGGCTTCTACAGCTCTTATGATTACCTTGTGGAATTCTTTTGTGTATTCTTTCACTGTCATAGAACTCTGTCTAAGATTTTTCATTTTTCTAAACATAGTTTGTGATAATTACTTGGTAAGAACTTACCTCTTAGCTTTGCTACCATCCTACTCCAATTATTTATTGGTTGCTTGCAGAGTCTCTTCCCTTTTTCCTACACACCATCCCACCAAAGTGTCGCATGGCCTTTTAACTTGGTGTCAGCAAACATGACTTTCTTCTCATCTTTTGTTTCTTCAGAGTCGAAGAATTTATCCATGCCATTAATCCAATCTATCAATTCTTCAGGGTTCAGTCCTGCTTCATATATTGGAAGCTCAGTATTTAGCCTAGCTATGGATCTCAATACTGACTAACTCAACCTCATCTCAAGAGTAACTACTACAACTTCCTTCTCTGCTGCTTCAACCTCAGGTTCACTAACATCTCCATCATCTATGTTCCTACCTATTGTTAATGCATCCAATCTAGCTTGCATATGTTGAACAACTTCCATTACTTCAGTGTTTACAACAGACCATCCTCTTCCACGACGTCCTCGTCCTCTTCGAAATATGAAAGCCATAGTAACCTTCCTTCTCCTACTTCTAAGATTCAATCCAATGTCAGATGGCTGCTCTGATACCACAAATGGTGGCCTGGGTGCAGGCAATATGGATAGTCTCGCAAATCTGTCTAAAATTTCTTCAATATCAGGCAAAATTTCTCACTCTGATTGTATTGTCATATCAGTCATTTACTGTTAACTAACAACCTCATGGATTCTCCTCTGATCACCCCAACCCTTGTTATCAGCGGTATTTCTCACACCAAGCCCTTATCCTCTATCGGGATTGTAATTCCAAAGGAATTACAGTAATACACTAGCGTTGCTTTTAAACAAGTAAAAATTCATTTTTAATGCAATATACATGATCGGCGGAGGTTTTGTTCCAAAGGAACAAAATACACTATCGGTGCTTTAGAATCACTGTCGTAGCCTATAAACAATCTTTATGTTAATTTTGAAGAATTAACACTATCGGTGTGTTTAATGGCCCTTCCTCCTTCCTTCTTCCGATGCGATATATATATATATATATATATATATATATATATATATATATATATATATATATATATATATAGATATATATCAATATATATATATATATATCTATATATATATATATATACATCTATATATATATATATATATATATATATATAATATAAATATATATATATGTATATATGTATATATTGGAGATTGCAATTGGTAGTCCCGCTATTCCAAGGACTTGGCTTCCCCTCTCTAAACTTGCAACATGACACACTTGCGGACCCGACACCCTTTCCACCCTGCTCTATAATGTTTCGGGTCCGGACTATCGGGGCTTCGACACTCAATTGTCCCAAAGATCTCTTCCACACTCCACTTACGATATTGCAATATCAGTTCAGACCCGATATGGGTATGAACCAAATCCAATAAGGTTTCAAGTCCAGAACTATGTTACGCTTAAGGAAATATCACGATTTCTCTATGTAAAACGGAGTTTTCCCGCGGAACTCTATGCAATGATTTAAGAGCCCGCGCTCACCGATATGAAGGAAAAGCAATCTTAAAGGCTCTAGACTAAACCTTCATAGGAAAATAAGACCAATTCATCCATATTCAAACTTAGAAGAAGCACTTGAACTGATACACAGCTATAATTATCAATTAACAGAGAACTATAAATGTAGATACACAAAGAGAGGTTTCTTCAAAGGATAATACTTTCGAGCATCTCTCTAACTATGAGCCTCCCTTCATTTTATTTATAATAAATAGATAAGCCTTTCTCGTCCATTATCCTTTATAAAAGCATGCTTTTACATAGAATGATTTAAAACGTAAAGCTTTGTTATAGCTATCCATAAGCGATGATTTTTAGCATGATTTATTCTTAACTCTATTCTTATCCTAAACTAGGAAAGCATGGAAATTGCGGTCTAAAGGACCCCGCTCCCTTGCCTGTAGATTTTTTTGGATTTTTGGAATATGTTTGAAGACTTTTTCCCTCTAAGTCACATGCTCCTGCATCATTATGCCTTGATACCAAAGGTACATAGAAACAAACATGGTGCAAGAAGTCGTAAGTGTATCTTCCTGGGGTATTCAAACACATCCAAAGAATGCTATCTGTATGATGAAGTCAACAAAAAGTTTGTTGTATCTAGAGATGTAATCTTTCTTGAATCACCTAAAACTGACAATGATGTTGAAAGGCAACTTGATCACTTGGATAGATTCATAAATGCAAAATAATTTCAAGAATTTGATAATGAGATTCCACATCTTGAAGGTGGGATTCCTATACTAGATCAACCTATGGAATCTTCTTCTGAATCACTCTCTCCCCTACATGAAACTCCAACAATGGATGCTACTTTGAGTGATGTGATTGACATAATTGGGAGACTCAATCTTGATTCAGTCCTGGCCCTTAATCAACGGAGCAGCCTGGACCATCTGAGAGAGGTCCCCCAATGTGGCTGACGAAGACACTTGAAAGCATTCGTCCTGATGAGGTTGGAAAGACAGGAACTAGAAATTCAAACTGGAAAATTGGAGGTAATGTAGATTACTCTGATTAACCCATTGATATGGATGTTTCATATGATTATGAATTCAATTTGCCTACAGATTTTGAACCAACTTCCTTCAAAGAAGTTGCTTCTCATGATGAATGGAGTGAAGCAATGAAAAAGGAGTATGATGGCCTCATAAAGAATGGCACTTGGAAACTGGTTGATCGTCCATTGGGAACTAAACCAATTGGCTGCAAGTGGGTCTACAAGAACAAGTATAAAACTGATGACTCACTTAACAAGCACAAAGCCAAGATTGTGGAAAAAGGTTTTGCACAAAAGGAAGGGGTTGATGATGAGGAAACTTTTGCGCCCACAGTAAAATGGGCTACCATCCAGACAATCTTTGCCCTAACAGCTCAGAATGGTTGGAAAGTCCATCAAATGGATGTAAAAACTACTTTCTTGAATGTATATCTAAAAGAAAAAAAAATTATGTCCCAACCTGAAGAATTTTACGTGAAAGGACATGAACATAAAGTATGCAGCCTTGTGAAATCCTTGTCTAGCCTCAAACAAGCACCACGAGCCTAGTATGAAAAACTAATTGAGCATCTTTTGAAATTCAATTTCAAACATTATGACCTTGATGATTCAACTTTGTTTGTCAAGAAAGATGGAAAAATAATTGTATATCTTATGGTATATGTAGATGATCTTTTGATGAGAGGGAACAATGAAAACTACATTGCATCCATAAAGAAGGAATTGAAGAAGGGTTTTGAAATGACTGATTTGGGCTATGTTCATTACTATCTTGGTATTGAAGTAACTCATCATCCGAAGTCCATATTCCTTTCTCAAAAGAAGTACATTGGAGATCTGTTGAACATGTTTGGCATGACTAAATGTAATCCTCTGACTACTCCAATGGAACAACACTTAAAGCTCACATCCATTAAAGGAAAATAATTTTAGGATGCGGCAAAGTATAGACGGCTTGTAGGAAGTCTCAACTACCTAACTACTACCAGACGAGACATTTCGTTTGTTGTTGGAATCCTCTCTAGATTTATGAAAAATCCTTTTGAGGGACATTGGTTTACTGCAAAAAGAGTTCTAAAGTACTTGAAGGGAACTCAAGACTTTGGAATCAAGTATACATAGGTGGGTGACTTCAGTTTGATTGGATACTCTGCTTTAGACTTCGATGGAGACAAAGAAACTGGGGTATCTGCTTCAGGTTATGCTATGAGTCTTGGATCAGGAGCTATCTCCTGGAGATCACACAAACAATCAGTTCCAATGGATTCCACAACAGAGGCAGAATATGTGGAGGCGGCTGGGGCAACGAAAGAAATTGTGTGGCTCAGGAAAATCCTTGAAGATTTGCAGGTAAAACAAGCACAATCAACTCCACTCATGATTGACAATACCTGTAAAATAAAGTTGGCCAAGAACCCAAAGTTCCATGATCGAACAAAGCAAATCAATACTAAATATCATCTGATTTGACATCACGTTGAGGACAAAACAATCCATCTCCACCATTGTTCCACTAATGAACAAATTGCAGACATCTTCACCAAAGCACTTGGAAGAGAAAAGCTTGAAAGATTTAGAATGAGGCTCGGACTCACCAACATCCCTTCAGATTAAGGGGGGGAATGTTGACACCTAATTAGAAGGATTGGGTGTATAGTTGTAATTAATGTAAATAAATAATAGAGAAGATATAGAGTCATTAGGAGATGAACCAAATAGTCACTCCCTCTTGTATATAATAATGAACAACCTGAATGAATATATGAGTTTTGAGTTGAGGAGTTACCTCCTGGTTTGACAGAATGTTTGAAAATTTTGAGAAATTCTTAAAATTCAAATTATAAAATATTTTGTAAACCCATTTTCCAATAAATGTAAAGAAATAAACTAAACTAATCTCTATTTTTATAGTAATATTTAAAATAATGAGAATTTGAAAGGGTTTTAGAATTTTTTTTAATGAATGCCTATGAATTAGTTGAAAAACGTGCAAATTAATGATTTTTTAAAATATGTAGTCCTTCCCCTCATATATCTAGTTTATATTGAACATTAGCACTAAGTATATATATGGATTTCTATTTAGTGTTATAATATAGATTGAGAATCTCAAGTCAATTTTTTGGCATAAATAGTAATGTTTTCCAACAAAAATATTCAAATACCCACACACATGTATATAAGAATCTAGCTTTCCAATTTATAGGAATATAAATATTAGTGAAATTAAGGTGAATAGTGTTAGCACCATCTCCACCTTTGAGTTATGCATTGGTGATCTCTTCAATTAGTATAAGGACTAAAATCAAGTTGTTTGTGGTATTGGATGAGAAGAGACCAATTATTTGGAAGAATAATACACATATAAATAAGGAAGCACATGTAGAGAAAATTTCAACCAAATTATATTTATGGAGAAAATTCGAAAAGTGTGTGATAGAAAGTAGCCCTATCGCTTGCATGTGCTAGAAGAAAATGAATATTTATTTTGTGAGTATATGGAAATATCATGAGTTTGTTGACACTTAAACAACACCCATTTTTCAGAAATATTTCTAATTGATCTGTAGCCTTTCATTGTTCCCTAAGGTTATAGCTTCATTCAATAAGAACACTTACCCTTAAGGGTATTGCACTATAGACCAATTGCTAAAATAATTCCCCACAACTAATGGATGAATAAAAAATATGCTTGTGAGGTTCCATTTGACTCTGAAATAGTTCATGAACATGAGGGGCTTTGATCTATTTTATTGATTAAAATATTGTTCTTTCTAATTCAAATATATATTTTTGGAAAATAGTTTATCTAAACATTATTTATGATAATGTATTAAATAATAAGAGATGAATTTGCCATAAATAACATTTATATATGAAAGCTATTAATTTTAGATAAATTTCAGATAGATATAATCTTTGTAAATGCATGTAGAATATATAAAGTGTATGTTAATAAGGTGCATAGTTAATAAAAGATAGTTTTAGGAATTATGTGCATAGGGAGCAATGTTGAAATAATTGCATGTATTATAAATATTTTTTATTTTCATTCTCTTTATATCAGGATTTCAAAAACGTTTTTTAAAAAGGGTTTTGTTTTATTAGTGAAATTGTTGAAGTAAACATTAATATTTGAGTGAAAATGGGATTGCTATATTTTTGCCAATAATATTTGTTATTCTAAATGGGTTAACAAGAGGTTGGGTGAATGGAAAATACAATGTTGTTTTATTGACAAAATATAAAATGGAATTTGGAAAACACAATGTTCTAAACATTTTATTCACTTAATTTTGAAATGTAATTTATTGTATTTAACATAATTTCAATGGTAATAGACATTTGTGATAGGGTTATAATGGTCCAAAAGAATTTTTCTTCCTATTTGTCTAGACTGTGTTGATTGTGTTGGGACTTGTTAATACCTTTGTTAGTGAAAGCGATAAGTGTGCATTTGTGCCGAGTAGGATATTTGTAAGTATAAATCTATCATGTAGAAAGAGGATATATTTCTATCTAAATGATTTCTATATATAAGTCTATCATGTAGAAAGAGGATTTATTTCTATCTAATAGATTTATATAGTGAGTGTATTTGTGCTGGGTAGGAGCTTTTTCAAGTATAAGTCTATCATGTAGAAAGATGATCTATTTCTATCTAATAGATTTCTATAGTGAGTTTTGTAAAGAAATTGTTGATAATGAAAAACTTCAGGTAGTTCCTTATTACATGTATTATGGATTTGAATTTCATTGTACATATAGTTGGAACTCTTCTATAATGAAATTAATGGTATGATGAGCGAAAGGCCGACAAATTGGTCAATTGAAATGGAAACTGAAAAATAATTTTGATAATTTATGGCATATATTATCACAATAACTTTATAGAGAGCAACAAATTATAGTTACAAACAAGATTAGAAATCAAGATAAAAATTGATATCTTGATTGTATCAAGTGGACAAAAAAATAGAAAACCAATATTAAAATGTGCTACATAAATGATTAGCGAATGTATACCTATTATAAAGTACTTTAAAAGAAGATGAAATTTCATCATCAATTTAATGATTCCTTACACACAACATTGTTACCTTTCTAACAAATTTCAAATTTATATGGTGAAAAGACATATAATAGGTGAATTTATAATAAATTTTTAACTATTTAAAAATTAAGCTTATATACAAAAATATTCATAGAGAAAAACAGGTCTATGTTCACATTAAAACGAGAAAAATAAAGTACATTCAATGAAACATTATATTATATTTAACCAAAAAACACTTAATTTAATATAAAAATTTAAATAATCTTATCAATTATGTCTTAAAGTTATAAACAAAATAAATAAAAACTTATATTAAGAATGTTTTAAAATACAGCTAAAATATAAATACAGACACGTATTTCATTTAAAAAATTGTTAAAGTTATAAACAAAATAAGGGAAAACTTATCTTAAGCATGTTTTAAAATACAACTAAAATGTAAATACAGACACGTATTTCATTTCAAAAAAATGTAAACTATGATAATCTTTATATGGTTTCATAATTATTCTAAGAAGATAAATGTAATTATTATCACTCTTTATAGGATATCGTAATCATCTTACACATAATTTACAATCTATAACAAATATTCTTTTAGTATCAGTTTAGCTTATAATTTGTTTCACTATGATTTAATTGTTAGGACGATGTTTTGACATGAATTATGAAGTACTAGAATCAAGCATATAGTTAAGAGGACTGGTATTAGCGACAACATTTAAGTTCACATGCGATCTGTTATGTCTGTATGAGCACTCATTTTGGCAGGTCAATCTCTCGTATCCGTCCAATATATCATTTAGTGTTCTGTGATGCCAGGAGCTCCGGTGGCAGCTTCATAGAAACTCCAACTCCTCTGTACTTCTGGGTCTCGTGACACTTAATGGGAGACAAGAAAACAAAAGGTAATTCGCTTTTCACATGGAAAATGGCGCATTCCTCGTGGGTCGGGGTGAGAAGAGCTTTAGATTTCTACGATTACTTTGTTTCGTAATCGAACTCTTTTGAAGAACTATTAATACTCCAATGACATAAGGCAGTCACGTTGAAACTCCTCTACGTGCTTCTGGACATGTTAATATTCTAATTTCAACAATACCGTAGATCATGATATTCAAATGAATAAGGATTGTTATTATAATGTATATCTGGATCGCAGTATGGATGAGCTGATAGTGACAAGCCATATGGATGGATCAGCTGATAGTCAAAAGGTTAGGAGTATATTGCAAACACAGGTTAAGATATCATTGGGTAGTTGTTTAATGCAACCATAATTATCATATAAACCTTTTACTAAAAATGATATTTTTTTGAATAATTACATTATAACGGTTAAATTGCAAAATATTACGTATGAAATATAACAAACTTATATCTTACCTATATTGTTGTGTATCGATATTGTTGCATATTTATATGGTATATATTAAATAGTATATATAGTTATGTATCCACTAGTCGTATTAATTGTTAATAGTATGGAAAACATTCGTTGCATATGACATACAAAATCATATGAACAAAAATGTGTATAGAGAATTATTTATTGTCCACTCCATAAATCTGTCGTAGGGTGATCATACTTATAATTGTGGTTAATCTTAAACAATTTTTATAAATAAAACATAGGTTTTGAAAAAATATGTCTTACACGTTATTATTTCTTTTTTTAATTTTTTTTTTAAGAAATAGTTATAAAATGATTATTGAAAATTAAAAAATAATTTTTGGTAAATTTTAGGTAATTTATTTATAATTGTTGTTAATCTTAAACAATTTTTATAAATAAAATATAGGTTTTGAAAGAATATGTCTAACATATTATTAATTCTTTTTAATTCTTTGTAAAAATAGTTATAAAAAGACTATTAAACATTAAAAATTAATTTTTGGTAATTTAACATTCATATTTTATGTTAATAAAACTAATAAAGACCACCAAATTTTTTACATGAGCACAAAGCCAACAAAGTGTGTCTAAACCGGAGGAACATATTTTCATACAATGTCAAACTATGAGATGTATATATCGCGTATTAAGAATCATGCGTTTTTATAGGAATTCTTTATTATTGTTGGGGCATTATTTTCAAAATTATTATATATTTGATTATGGATATTATTGAAAATTTTAAGGATTTATATTTATATTATAGTATAAAACCTTTAATAAATTTGAAAAAAAATAAAATCTCAATTATAAAATATTGAATAATAATTATATTAAAATATTAAAATTAATAACAACTTTATATTTTTTTAAACTAAATATAGAAATTAATGATATATAAATTTTTAAAATATGGAATCCTTCTCAGCATATACCCATTTGATATTGAACTTTTATACTAAATATTTTTATATAAAGTTGTAATTTAGCCTAAACAATAATGTTTTTCAATAAAATCATTCAACCAAAAATCTATATATAAAGTATGAGTGAAATCACAGTGAATGAATAGTTTTAGCACGTTCTCGTCTTTTTTTGTCACACTTTGATGTTTCATTAAAGAGTGTGAGGATCGAAATCACTATGTTATATAAAGATACCAATTCATTGTAAGAATATTATTCATAACAATAAACAAGGGGCATGCAGAGAAAATTCCATACAAATAATATTCATGATTAAATTTTGAAGGATTATTCAGATTTTTTTGTGACTAGGGAATGGACAACTAGGCTAGTTTCGTATTCATGTGAGATAATTCGACTACAACAGTTATTACTATAAAGGTTACATATTCCCCTTCCGAAAAAAAAGTAATCTAAATTTTTTTAAATTGAATCACTTTGATCATAAAGCTTTGATTTATACGAGATTTCCATTGGCGCTTCTCAAAGTGACTTATTGACACTTAAACAATGCGTAATTTTAGCTATATTTATGAGTGACATAAACCATATATTTCAAGTTTTTTCTTGTTGCATCATAGATTCTTAGAAATGAGTGTACCTAAATGCTACTTATGAAGCCCATAGATAGCGAGTTTCACATGAAGATCCTTCTTACTGAGAAAGAAATTCGGCAGAATTAATATTTATGGATGAGATAAATTAATTTTAAATAAATTTTATAATATTTACGTAAATATATGCCGAATAAATAAAGTGAATGGTGATAAGATGGTTAGATAATAAAATATAGTTGGAAGGATTATGTGTAATTAGGAACATGGTTGTAATCAGTATATGTTTTACCAATATTTACTATATTCATATTTTTTTATTAAACATTATTCTTTCGATAAAAATTAATTGTTATTTTTTTCGACATTATTTTATTTATTTGTAATTTTAAGAGGATTAATTAATGGTTAAGTGAGAAATGAAGATAACATTGTTTTATTGAAAAAATATACAATTAAATTTGGAAGACATCACACTGTTCTAAATAATCAATTTTATTTTTTTTTTAAATTTAATTTTTAAAAACATAATGATAATGGTAATAAACCTTTTATGATAGGGTTTTAGCAATCATGATTAGTTATGAAGAATTTGAGGTTGTTCCTTCTTACATCTACTAGGTACTTGAATTTGATTGTATATATACATGGATGTCTCCTAGAGTGAAATTAGTTATAAGATGCCTGAACACTCTCCAAAAAAACCACAAATTTATTAATAGAAACTAGAATTCAAAAATCACTAAAATGGACATTGGCACAAATGTTACATTCAGGAGAAAAAAATTATTTCAAATTATAAAATATATTATGAGAATAAGCTTATGGACACCAAGAAATTATGGCTAGAAACAAAATTGAAAATCAAAATAAGAAATGATAAACTGATAGCATCACATATTTTATAAGATGAGAATCAAGTAAAAAGATATGTAATATGAAGTATTACAAAATCAATACATATCATAAAATAATTACAGAATCTGTACATATCATAAAATAAGTTATCAATATAGACGAGATTCCATCATCGATTTAGTGATTGTTTAAGTAAGACATCACTACCTGCGTAACAAATTTATACAGTGAAAAGCTATATAATTTAGCTATATAATTTCCCAATTTATATTAAATAGTGATCATGTAACAATTAAACTAATATATTTAGGGTAGAAAATTGTCTATATTCTCTTTTAAAAAAATGTATACAGTAACGCATTATATTATATTTAAAAAAAAAACACTTAATTTAATATTATAATACTTATAATGTATAAAATATTTAATTTATAAACAAATATTAAAAATATTTTAAAATACCACCAAAAGCTAATTATCTGATCATTCCACGCATAAAACATATTTCACTAAAAGAAGACAAATGTAAATTCGTATAATTCCTTATGAGGTTTCATAATTACTTAGAAAAAAGACAAATGCAAATTATTTAGTCTTTATAAGATGTCATAATCATCTTACACATCTTTCACAAATAAAAGTATTCCATTCTATACCGAATCTTAGTTTTAATATCAGTTTTGCTTATAATTTGTTTGGGTGTGATTTAATTGTTCGAACGATGTTTTGATATGAGTTATGGAGTACGAGAATCAAGCATGATGTTAGAAGGATACGTATTAGCGACAGCATTAACTGATCTCATATGGGATCTGTTATGTCGGTATGAGGGGCCTATCATTTTGGCAGCTTCAAGGAAAGCCCTTCTCCTTTGTACTTCTGGGACTGGTGACATCTAATGGGAGACAAGAAAACAAAAGCTAAAGCTAGTTCTACTTTAACATGGAAAATGCCGCATTCGTCGTGGGTCCCGGTGAGAACACCTATAGTTTTCTATGATTAAATTAAAAATGATGAATGATTATTAATGGTCTAAAAATTGGATCATACACTCTAATGCTAAGATAAAAGAGTTAAAATATTTAAATAATTTATAGAGAAGATAAGAAAGGAAGTTTATAAAATTGAAACAACATATAAGTGCTAAAATTATATTTTGTATAACAATTTTTCATAGCTTTTACTAGCTTTGTGAGAGTAATTTATAATCACTTGTTTACATAGATATGGTTTCTCTAGAGATTCACTACATTTTTAACAAAATTAGGCAAACGAGATATTGATATTTTTCTAGAGAAAGCTATGTCTTGAGTATGTGTTTCTAAAAAATTGTTTAGCCTTTAGTTGCGAGTTGTTAGTGGTAAAAACACCTCATCAACACTCTCTTTCAATGTCTTCCGACGGTTTCTAGAAACTTTGAGAGCCTCCATTTTCTTCCCTATACATTCTTCGAGTTGCAGCTAAATGGAAGCATATGTAGACAATCCTTAATCCAATTCTATGCATTAAGTTACTTTGAGGCCTACTAAGCTTCTTCATAACTCATTATTATCTTTTGCAAATATCTTGGTAAGAATATAACCAATATTCTCATCTCTATGAGCCTTTTCAATATTGAAATGCCCTTCCTCCAACACTTGTTGTTTCCAATACTACCTGAGGTCAATGTACTTGGTTCATGAAAGGAATAATGGATCCTTCACTAAATCAATAGCAGTTTCACTAATGCAATGCAACACATATTTGTGTTGTGTTATCCCTAGCTCGCCAAGGAATCGATGCATCCAAAACATTTCTTTGTAAGAATATGTTGGATCTATGTATTTTTCCTTAGTTGTGGAGAGAGCTACTATATTTTGTAGCCCATATACCGAAAACATTATTGCACGTGCAAATGTGTGCAAATAACCAGTGGTTGATTTTCTAACGTCAACATCTCTAACCATATCTGCATCTATAAATCCTTCAATCATAATAGCATTATTTATAAAACATAAGAAATAATGACTAGTGCCTCTGAGATACTTCAGAATCTATTTCACTACTTGTCAATGTTATTTTCCTAGATTAGCAAGGAATCTCCAAATTATTCTCACTACATGTGAAATATTTGGTTTCCAACTGCTGAATCATAAGGAACCCCACCCATTTCTTATTTCTCATTCTCACCATAAGGACATAAATTAATGTGTAGATTGAAGTGGGCTTCAAGAAGAGTATTGACTAGACTCACATCATTTATGTTAAAATTATCAAGTGCCTTCTCAATATATTTTTCTTGTGACAACTATAGGTTATTTTTCTTTCTAAAACAAATAATCTTTATTCCCAATAACTCTGGTGTTGGACCCAAATCCTTCATTGCAAAGTTTTTTCTCATATAAAATTTTAACTTGTTAATAATTATCTTGTGATTTCCAATGATGAGCATGTCATCCACATATAGTAGTAGTATAATATACTTTTCATGGTCATACTTCTTGATATAGAAACAATGATCATCTTCTAGTGTTTTAAAACCATACCACAACATGAATGAATCAAATTTATTTTACCACTACCGAGGTGCTTATTTCAACCCATAAAGGCTCTTCTTCAATCTACAGACTATATTTTCTTTACCCTTTCCTTTAAACCTTCATGTTTCTCCATATAAATATACTCTGCCAATTCAACATGAAGTAAATAAGTCTTTACATCTAACCTAAGTAAACAACAAGACCAAGAATGACTCTAGTGGATATCAGCTTAACAAAAGGGGAAATATTTCATTAAGATCAGTACCTCCTTGTTGGGAAAACCTCTTTACTAGTATTTTCTTGGACCTCTTCTTTTCCTCACCCTCGTGCTTGATTTTTTATAATCCTTTATTATGTGAAGAACTTCTTCCTTTTAAAAGCATCACCGAATCTTTGGTTTTATTTTATAATAGGGAGTCCATTTGTTTCTTCATAGCCTTCTTCCATCCTTTGCTATGATAATATTTACAGGATTCTTGAAAATAGTCATGATATCCTCCATCAGTGAACAAAATATAGTTTGAGGGATGATACCTTTGTGAGGGATTATGAGGAATAGTAGAATTGTGAATCAACTGTGTTGGAATTCCTTCCAATTGGACCTCTTGCAATGGTTGTTCAAGGTGTACCACTTCCAATTGTCGTTTTAGTTGGATCTCTTACAATGGATGTTGAAAAATTTATCCTTCTTATTCATCTTGATTTCCATAATGGTCATTTTCATGTGGTCATGGAACATCTTCTTGTGGTCATGGAACATTTTCTTGTTGTTCTATCATCCTTTCAACAACCTTATTTACCTCAATATTTCCTACAGACCTCTTAAACATTTATAATTGTTTAGATATGACATCTCTTCTTTTAATAATTTTATTTTTAATTGGATCCCACAGTTGTTAACAAAAATCACCATCAACATATCCCAATAAAATGCGTTTCATCGATTGATCATATAGCTTAATTATTTTCTCTTTGGTAATATGAACAAGTGCTTCACATTAAAAAATTTGAGGTGAGACTAGTTTACCTTATTTCAGGTCCAAACTTCTTTAAGGATGCCACCATCCAATGTTGTAGAAGATGATCGATTTATGATGTAACTTGGCTATGGTTACAACTACTTCACAAAAGTGATTCCCTAACATAGAATTTGACAACATACTCCTAACCTTCTCCATGGTAGTGTAGTTCATCCTTTCTGCAATACCATTATGTTGAGGAGTACTAGGAACAATGTTCTAATATGTTATACCAGACCTATTACAATAATCCTTAAAGGGATTTGAGCAGTACTCTTTACCATTATCCATTCTTAAGCATTACAACAATTTGTTGGTTTCCCTTTCAATAGAAACATTTAACGTTTGGAATGTTTAGCTTTCATGGATTAGGCCCAAACTTTCACAAATGCGTCATCTATAAACGTAACAAATTATGAGGCTCCTCCTAGTCACTTAACATTCACACTCCCAAATACATTATATTGTACTATTTGTAGCATATTTGTGTTGCATTCATGGCCATTTCTAAGAAATGAAACCCTTCATTAGCTACCATATACATAACGCCCACAGAAGTCAAGATCACAATATTTTAAACCTAAAATCAACTTTTTGTTGGCGAGGATTTTTATACCCTTCTCACACGTCACCGAGGCACCTATGCCATAAATATAATGGGTTTCCTTATTTTACAACAACAACAAAATTTTATTTTTCTATTCTCTCGCTCAATGTATATATGTTTCCTATATTTGATCCTCTATCCATGACCAATGCACCTTTACTAATCTTCCAACCAAATTTTCAAAAGCTTGTGGTGTAGACTTTGTCATCTAGTCATCCCATGGAGATTAAGCTTCTACACATTTTTCGGACATGTCTAACTTGTTTCAACAAAATATCCTATCCATTCTTCATCTTGATCTGGACATCTCCCACTCCAATGATTTTACAGAAATGATTATTTCCAGGATGTATTTTACCATAATCACAAATCCCATATTTTATGAAATTTTCTTTACTCAGAGTTACATGATGAGATTATCTAGAAACAATGATCCAATCAGTGCTATAAATAAAGCTATATAATCATTCATATTTGAGTGAAACCATCAATAAAAAATAACTTTATAAAGCTACAATAACGGTTTCACCTTCATTTGTGCTTGTTAATTTTTGATTTGTGTTACATAAATTATTTTCCTTTTGTTCCTGCTTCCAACCTCGACATTCCTTTTCCACTTGTACTAACTTCTCATAATGAAATCATGTGATTCTCCATTTCTTTTATTTTGATCTACCACTTGACCTGGAATTCCCTTAAGGAGCTCCACTAACCTTCCTACTACAATTAGTGAAGGTTAGAGCTTCTCCTCCCTAGTTTTCCATCATTCACTTGCAGTGTAGTTCCACATACAAGAAATTCTTGCTGACGTCATCAAACTTTAGGGTCTTTGTAGTTGCTGAAGTGTTGATAGATACTAGCAAATTCTCCAAGCTAATATGGCATAGAGCACAATAATAGGATGGCTCTAATATAGTCATCCAAAACAATTTTTATAGAGGAAAGATGAATTTTAATTTTATTAAACTCATCTAAATGCTCTATCACTATATCATCTTACTTCATCTTGAGATTGCACAATTTCTGCATCAAGAAAACTTTATTCAATGTCTTGTTTTTCTTATATATATCATGAAGTTTTTACATAGAACTTATGGATCCTTTTCCCCAACATCATTAAAATATATATTCATTACAATACACTGATGAATTGTTGTGATGGCCTTTCTACCACATCTTATTCTTGTCTTTTTCCATCATCACAGAAGGATTTCTAGCTTCTACCTCCATTTGTGCCTTCCATATGGAAAAAGTATCCCTACTTAATTTCTTCATATCACTTAATGTCAATATCTCCATGCTTCTAAAACCCCCCAACAATAACCTCGCAGACACCGAAAATTAAAAATAACAACCTTGTGCTTTCATACCAATTGTTATATTAAAAATGATGAATGATTATGAACAATCCAAAAATTTGATGTAGACACCAAATCAAGTATAGGATAGAAGAGCTACAATATTGAAATAAACTATATATAGAAGACTAAAAAAAGAAGCTAAGAGGAGAAAATGAAATTACGAATAAGAGTAAAAATTTTAATTTTTTCTACACTTCTTCATAAACATTAGCAACTTCATGAGAGGAGCTTCCAATCACTTGTGTTATATATACATGGCTTCTCTATAGCCTTTATCTCTAGATTTTTGTAGTGCGTTGAATTCCTTTAACTACTTCTTCAAGGAAATTGGGCAAACAAGACATCCATATTCTTCTAAATAAAAATATGTCTTATATGTGAGTTTCTAAAAAATTGTTTATTCTTAATTCGAGAGATGTCGATGGTGAAAACAACTCATAGACACTTTTTTTTAGCCTCTTTCAATGGTCTTTTGAAACTACAAAAACCTTTAGTTGCTTCACACCTCAACATTTAGAGTGTTTTAATCTTTCCGACATATTGATACACTCTAATTTAAATGTATGCAATATAGCATGATATTCAAATTAATGAATGATGATTGTTATTATAAACTATAACTGAATCACAATATGGATTAGCTAATAGTGATAAGCTATTACTTAGTAATAGTATATTGCGAACTTAATTTAAGATATCATTACAGTGTAATGCAAACATAATCTTTTAGTAACAGTTGTATTAAAACAAATTAGAATAATCAAATTGTCTAATAATAACATTTTGTATAATTGTTAATAATTACTGTAACCCATAATTTTATTTTTTTAAATTCTATAAAATATTAACCCTTTAATTTCATAATTTACACGATTTCTACATGGTAGCCAATTAAACTATCCCTTATAAGCGTATAACTATTATATTATTGAATATTACATATAAAGGCTCACACAATAGAATCTTATCTATATTGTTATATTTTATCGGATGTATATATATTAAATAATATATATTGTTATGTATATAATCTGTGACTTATACTAAACAATATATTGTTATGTATCTAATGTGTGAGTTATACTAATTGTTAATAGCATGCAAAACATCCATTTTACTGTAGGTATCGTATAAATAGAAATGAGATAAAAATCAGACTTGAATTAAAAGAAGGAGTTGCAGCTCACAGGTGAGTACTGCACCTGGAGACTGCACTCAAACAAAGAAGAGACTCTCTCTCCGTTCACTCTACATTACATCAAATGAATATTACAATATTAAATACATCACTAGAAATCAGGTAGTTGTAAACAAACTCCTAAACTCTAGGAACAAATCCTAAACTAAGGAGATACGTTACAACTATGTAACCATTTCTCCATTAATACAAAATAATATTGATTATTTTTAACTCCCCCCCTTAATGGAGAAAGGGTTATCCTGAACTCCTAGCATCCCTCTAAATAATTCAAACTTTACACGCCCTAGAGGCTTAGTAAAAATATCAGCTAAGTTATCACAAGTTTTACAATACTCCACACATATTTCTTTTTACTGTATCTTTTCTCGAAGAAAATGAAACTAAGTGTCAATATGCTTGGTATTTTTATGAAAAAATGGATTGTATGCAAGCTTGATGGTACTCTGGTTGTTAGTTTTGATACTAGTTGATTCTTTTTGTCCTTCTCCTGCATCGTTGAGAAGTCTTCTCAACCAGATAGCTTCACATGTGGCTGCAAACAATGCCTGGTACTCAGCTTCACATGAAGATAGAGCTATAGTACTTTGCTTTTTAGTGCTCCATGCTATAACCCCGTATCCAATACTAAATGTGTAACCTGTGATAGATCTTCGATCATCCAGGTTACCTACCCAATCAGAATTTGAATAACCTGCTAGAATAACATCAGAAATGTCAGTGTACAAAATGCCATAATTACAAGTACCACTAAGATACCTCAACACACATTTTGCTGCAATCCAGTGACTTTCGAGTGTTTTTGACATGAACTGGCTCAACACACTAACAGAATATGCCAGATCTGGTCTAGTTGTTGTTAGATATATCAAACTGCCAACTAGTTGTCTGTATATAGTGGCATCCACCTGTTTAGTGCCATCGTCATTGCTTAACTTTAAATTTTGTTGTAATGGTGTTGCTGTTGATTTGCACTGCTCCACTCTGAACCTTTCCAGCAAGCTTCTGGCATACTTCCCTTGAGTGAGAAAATTTTCTCCAGAATCTTTCCATACCTCTAATCCCAAGCAATACTGAAGGTCTCCAAGGTCTTTCATCTCAAACACTTGTGACATTTGCTGCTTGATTTCTTTGATCAGATTGTTAGCATTTCCTGTGATGATCATGTCATCCACATACAAAGAAATAAAAATAATTTTCCTCTATTTATTTAACTTGGTATACAAATTTGGATCGTTCAAGCTCCTATGAAAGCCATGCTGTATAAAAAATGAGTCAATTTTCTCATACCACGACCTGGGTCCCTGTTTTAAACCATAAAGTGCCTTATTCAATTTACACACTAAATGCTCCTGCCCCTCTTTCACAAAACCTTGAGGCTGTACTAAATAAATTTCTTCCTTTAATTCACCATTTAGAAATGCTGGCTTAACATCTAGCTGGTGTAGCTGCCATTTATGTTTTGTTTCTAAAGAAATTAGCATTCTAATTGTGTTTAATTTGGCTACAGGAGCAAATGTGTCATCGAAATTTATTCCTTCTTCCTGTGAATAACCCTTTGCTACTAGTCTAGCTTTAAATTTCTCTATACTCCCATCTGCATTTATTTTTGGTTTATGCAGCCACTTACATTCTATGGGGGTTTTTCCATCAGGCAACTCAACTAAATACCAAGTATGGTTTCTATATATTGATTCAACTTCCTCATGCATTGCAGCCCTCCATTCATCAGATTTACTTGCTTCCTCATAATTTGCAGGTTCTACAATGTTTAAAATTTTAGACATTAAAGCATAGTCTCTCAATTTAGCAAGTAGTCGAGTCTTCCTACCTGATCCTAGGTAGGGGACTTACCTCAACTCTGTCTATTCCAGCACTTTTCGAGCTTGCATCATCATTTATTACATTATCTGCTACTTCTTCTTGTTTCTGCTCCTGCTCTTCATCTTCCGCACTGCTTAATTCTATCAGCAATGGAATGTGGCTATCACTATTGGACTCCTCCTTTCCTTCTTCAACCTGTTCATGAAAAATAACATCTCTGCTTGCAAAGACCTTGTGAGTCACGGGATTATATAACTTATATGCCTTATACTCAATGCCATATCCAACAAATATACATTTCAAGGCTTTGGGGTCTAACTTCTTCCTATCTGCCTTAGGTATATGAGCATAAGCTTTTGACCCAAATATTCTTAAATGACTAACTGCTAGCTTGAGTCCAAACAATGCTTCAAAAGGGGTTTTGAAGCCTAGACATTTGGTAGGACTCCTATTCTTTAAATATACAGTAGTGTTAATAGCTTTTGCCCAAAGACCATTTGATAGACCCTTACCTTGAAGCATACTTCTCGTGCACTCCACAAGAGTTCGGTTCTTCCGTTCTGCTACTCCATTCTACTGTGGAGTGTGTGGCACTGTAAATTGCTGCAGAATCCCATGATGTTTGTAGAAATTCATGAACTCTCCCAACCTATATTCTCCCCCTTGATTTGAGTGGAGAATTTTTATCCTTTTTCCTGTCTGGTTCTCTATCATAGATTTAAACTCTTTAAATTACTGAAAGGCTTGACTCTTTTTACTTAGAAAGTACACCCATGAAAATCTAGTGCAATCATCTATACATAACAGAAAGTAATATGCTCCTCCTAAAGACCTAGTTTGCATCGGTCCACAAATATCTGTATGCACCAGTTCTAAAATGTCTCTTTCCTTTCTGTTAACATGCAAAGGAAATCTTCTCTATGCATTTTCCCTAATGTACATCCATCACATTCCAGCTTAAAATTATGAAAAACAGGGAGTCCATCGACCATACCTTTCCTCTGAAGTAGGATGAGGTCTTGCAAATTGAGATGGATGAATCTCTGATGCCAGAGATTTTCGACTGTTGATCCAGCTACAACCATTGCTTGCCGTGGCATACTCTTTGCATCTAATCTATAAGGCTCCCCACACGCACTCTGTTGCAACTGTTTCCATCTGGCTATCCTTAATGACACAATTATTCTTAAAGAATTGAACTTGCATGTCCAGGTTAGTAATCATTGAGACAGAGACCAAATTTTTCTTAATTCCTGGAACATATAATACATTTTTAAGGTGTCTAATTTCACCACTAGGCAACTTCACAGGAATTTCACCATATCCTTTGATCTCATACCCACTATCATCCCCTAGATAAATTTTCGATCCACATGCAGTTTCTTCAAGAAATTCAAAGCAGTCCTTCTTACCGGTCATATGTGAGGATGCGCCAGAGTCGACATACCATATGTCGTCCTCATCTCCCTTTGAAGCTGAAAGAGCAAAATCGAATGTAAATAGTCGAAGTTTGTGGCTGTGGTCCTCCTCTTCCCCAGCAAAACAACCATGATGTTTTCTCTGTTTGCTTCTTTGTTCATCTACTTGCCTCTTATAGCATTCTCTAATCTGATGACCAGGTTTTCCACAGTAAAAACATTTCTTAACATAATTATCAGTCATACCTTTAAATGATCTCTTTTGAAATGTGTTGGCTCCTTTCTGCTGCTGCTGTTGCGGTTGCTGGTGCTGGTGTTGGTGCTGGTGCTGGTGCTGCTTCCCTCTGTACTGTCTCCTTTTTGCCATCAGAGCAAGGTCATTGCTCTGAGTTTTTAAATTCTGTCGTTGCTCCTCCTCCTAGAGCAGAATCGCTATCAACTCATCAAATGAAGGGGCTTTCTCCCTTGCTGATAGCCCTGTGATGAATGTCTGGTATTCATCAGTCATTCTGTTTAATATGAGTGTGACCAGATCTGAGTCGGATACCTTCTCTTCGATAGCTCCCAATTTGTCACTCAGGTCCTTAACTCTGGCCATGAATCCAGCAACGAACTCATTCACCTCCATCTTCAATGCAAACAGCTTGCCTTTGAGTGCCAGAACACGATTTGTATTTTGTGTCTCGTACAATTTCTTGATCGTTGTCAATATATTAGCGGCCGACTTGCAATCTCTAATATGTGGGATAATATTGTCCTTAACGGACATCTTCAGTATAACTTTTTCTTTTGTTTCTCTTCTATCCTAGTCTTGTTCTTGGGTCGTTGTTCCATATCTCTGCTCATCTCCCATGACAATCGACCTTGCATTTACACTTTCCAGCAAAGTTTGCATTTTGAATTTCCAGTTGGAGAAATTCGATCCATCGAGTTTGCCAGACTCGTGGAGATATGATTCTATACTGTTATTCATTTCTATCTAACTGAATATTTCAATCAGCCACCTCCGGGCAAGTCTGATCTACTGCCACTGAACAGATCAGGAACTTCAATGTGCCACCACCGTGCAAATTTGATATGCTAGCACCAAATAGATCAAAGACAACTCCAATGCGCCACCACCGGGCAAAGCCGATCTGCTGCCACCGAACAGATCAAGGAGCTACACTGCGCCGCCACTGGGCAAATCTGATCTGCTACCACCGAACAGATCAAAGATCTCTAATTCGCAACCACCGGGCAGGTCCGATCTACTACCACCGAGCAGATCAAAGAACACCAATTCGCCACCATCGGGCAGGTACGATCCGCTACCAACCAGCGGATCAAAGAACCCCAATTCACCGCCACCAGGCGAAAATTTTCCACGTGCCACCACCAGGCTAGACCGATCTACAAAAAATCACAGATTTTTCAAAGAGAAAGAGGTTGGCACTTCTTTCTAGTCAAAGGCGCTACTCAACAGCTAAAAATCCACGCTAATGGAGCTTTCTGGTGCGCTGGCGCGATTATCTCCATCGAATCCCCGCCAATGGCGTGACTATTCCTTAAAATCCCGCGCCAGCTTGTGCTTCTGCTCTTTTATGGCGCGACTGTGCGTGAAAAATCCGCGCCAACTCCTGCTTCTGCTCAAATAAATGGGCGCCAACCCTTTCTTCGGCTCAGAGATGATCATTCATTTGATACCCTTCGCTCCAGGTGTTACTTCAGTCCACCAGATCTTACAGACACTCCTAGCATGCTCTACTGCCACTACAACTATGTAATTAATGATGCATCCCTAAGAGAAAAAAAAAATTTAAGGCTATCTCTACCCTAAGCTCTAATACCAAGATAAAAATGAGACTTGAATTAAAAGAAGGAGTTGCAGCCCACAGGTGAGTACTGCACCTGGAGACTGCACTCAAACAAGGAAGAGACTCTCTCTCCGTTCACTCTACGTTTAGAAATCAGGTAGTTGTAAACAAACTCCTAAACTCTAGGAACAAATCCTAAACTAAGGAAATACGTTACAACTATGTAACCATTTCTCCATTAATACAATAATATTGATTATTTTTAATTAAATGTGTATAGAGAATTAGTGGATATATTTTACCAATAATAATTACACACAAATTTTGTTAACTCTAAATAATTTATATAAACCTTATTCGTATTCGAAACACATTTTGTAGATAATTATAAAATAATATATTTAATATTACAAATATTTTTAAATTTTAAATTAAGAATAAAATTATAATTTTTTATTTGAAATAATATTTTTATATATATAAATTAATTTAATTCTTTAATAAAAAAATTTTGCAAACTCATCCAAACTTGCGGAGAAACTAAGATTGGAAATGGTAAAAAGAAAATAAGAGCATAGAGTGCGTGAATTTTAACCCTATCTAAGAGGTTGTATTCAAATAGCTGAATCACGCATCGAAAACGTAAATCATTTGTAAAGAGTAGTTAATATTAACTAGAGTAAAAATCATGGGATAAGTGATAATACTAAAAATTGAATTGGAAGAGAATCATATATTTAAATTTAAGAGGAGAATGATTAAAGCGTTAATTTGGTTTCGAATTTAGTAGGGTAAAATTAAAAATATTTTATTTTTTATATCAAAATGGAAAATAATTTGAAATTCCATCTATATCTTACACATTACACATTTTATTTTTAACACTTTTTATTTTTATAGAATAGAGTCTTCTCTATTAAATATATTTGAATGAGTATATATTGATGACACTAATACTGGTTTTATAATCTATGTAAATACTATACGGAGGAATATAATAGGACCATTTATTTTTACTTTTTAGAGTAATGATATGGAGGAAATTCAATTAAACCATTCACTTATAGTTTATATAGGAATCATATGGAGTGAATTCAATAAGTCTATTTACGATGCTATAGTAGAATTATTATTCTTTCCTACATAGAATTGTTCAAATAATTCATTTTTTTAAAGCAATTAAAAAATAAGATTATTTTACGGATGTAACAACAATTTAAAAAAAGGAAAAACTATTTAAAACCTTCAACAACATAATTCTCTATAAAAGACAAAATTTACAAGAAATTTTGGCCATCAGAATAAGAAATATAGGCCTAATGGTTGGTGCACTACACCATTTACTGAAGAATATAGAAAGACCATTATTTTTAGTCAAACATAAATGAATGCTTAGACTAAATACTACTTATTTAGGATTGAATTGTTGATAATAAGGAATAAAAACCTATCTTGATCAATTTTGATCTCTATTGTCCATTATTGTGTCTTTGTATTAAGTAGCAATAAAGAAGACATATAGATAATATTCATAAATCCAAGCAAGTTGCTAAGATAAGAAATAAATAAAAATAAATGGATTAAGAAGCAAGAAGAACATCACTTGGAGTCATGGAAGATTGAGAACTACCATTTGTAAATCTTAACATTAAGAGGATGGAGAGATAATCCAAATTGGAATTGTTTCTAGTCTTTAAATAGCGAAAAGTTTCACTGCAACCAAAGATTTTGATTTACAAACTTACTACTAAGATGTTATTTGAATGAATAGATGACACATGCATATGAAATCCATAATAATAGAAGATTGTATTGTAAAAAGTAACAACAATATCTTTAGAATTATGGTGATATAGAAAAAAAAGATTAATATTCATTCATTAAAATATGATGATATAGAAAAAAAATGGTTAATATTCATTTTTTTTAAATAAACACATAATTAATAAGAAAGAACCCCAACAAATCATAACAATTAGATATATTATGAGAAGTTTTGTAACCTTTCGACTGAAAAATTCGTAAACTAATTTCATTTTAAAATATGATGATATAGCAAAAAATGTTAATATTCATTTTGTTAAAATAAACAAATAATTAATAGGAAAAAACAACAAAAGTCATAACAATTAGCATATATTATGAAAAATTTTGCAACCTTTCGATTGAAAAAATCGTAAACTAATTTCATTTTAATTTTCACAAGTAATTTTTTATTTTAATTGCAGGAAATCATTTTATACCTTCAATAACTATCTAAACAGTTTTGTTTATAAATGGACGTCGAAATCCGGTTAACAAGATGCCATTATCATGTCATACAGATCGAAGAACGTTCTGGAAATATTGTTTTGTCCACCTCTTTCAACTTGCACCGTGGATTTCTCTAAACGTCATAGTGTTTCCACTTATGGGTATTCAATGGTGCGCTTCATCACTTCGTTGATATTTCTGTATATTGTTGGCTACCCCACCCTTTTGCAGCTGAAACTTTGGATCACGGCAACCGTCATAGTTTTTGCACTTGCATGGTTTCATGTTTTTGTTGATATTTTTAAAAAGATAATAGGGAGTACATATTTCCTTGCACAACGAATATAAATGAGATGCTTGTTTATGAATGGACGCTAACATCAAATACAAAATATGCCATTATTATGCAATACAGATTGAGGAGCTTTTTGGGAATATTGTTTTGTCTCACAAGAGTACTGTTGTCATGTCCACCCTTTTCAACTTAGACTTTGGGTTATTCCGATCCTCGTAGCTTTTGCAATTGTACGTATTGAATGGTGCGTTTCATCTTCAACATATAACATTTCGTTTACAATATGAATATTTTCCAATTTCTTTATTTCTTAATGCTTTATGAGATTAGATTTACAAAGGTTAACACTGGCATGAATGACACCATGTGTATTTCATCGTATGCGTCTACATCAAGTATAGGAGCAATAGAGTGGCAGTGCGCTACGGGGTTACAGAATTAATCAAATCTGGTAGCTCTGCAGATTTTTTTAGATATACCCTAGCAAGGGTGGCAGGGTTTTCAATAAATAATACTGGCGAGGGATTTGATAATTTTGACACAATGATTCGATTCTTGGTATCCATACTCGCAGGTTGGCATCCAACGATGTCGTCCATTCATAGTTCTCTAAAGCCAAAATAATGTAGACACCCAATCCATACCATCCAAAGCTCCCATAAACCATAATACATGGGAGTATCCATACTGGTATTTAGACATGCAGAAGAATTTAATCTGTAGAACCCAATTTGGGTATTATCTTGGAATAGGCCGAAATAGATCTGGGAATTTCTGGTGTAAATACAGTAATGCCGCTTACCATTGAAATACCAGGAGGTTCGAAAGTTTCTACGGCTGAGGAGGTCTGATTCTATAGTGGTAGGCAGGTATTTTAGTATATTTATGTTGGTACACATGCATATCACTGTAATATATGTATATAAACTGAAGATATGGATGGTATGGATTCGAATGGATGATATGAGAGGAAGAACGACCTTGAGGAGCTCCATCAACCTTCTTACCACGATCAGTGAAAGAGTTTCTCCTCCTAAGTTTTCCACCCTTCATTTGCTATGTGGCTTATCATTCATTAAATGGTTGCTAACATCATCCAACTTTAGAGTCTTTATAGGTGTTAATAGCTATTATCAAATTCTCCAAACTAAATGAGATATAGAAAAATAATGGAATGGCTCTAATATCCTCATCCCAAATAATTTTGATATAGTCGAGAGCATTTATGATTATATTTAGCTTATTTAAATATTATCACTAAAGGATTTTTCTTCATCTTGAGATTGTACAACTTCTCTATCAAGAAAAATTTATTAGATGTAATGTTTTTCTTATATAGATCAGGAATTTTTCCATAGACCTTATGGAATCTTAAATTATGTGGTTTTTTCTAGATAGTGACTAATTATGGGATGGCCCAGCTTATTCCTTTCTTTATCCATAACAATGAAAGATTTTTGGCTTGTCCCTTAATTTGTGTCTTTCATATAGAAAAATTAGCCTTGCTTAGTTTCTCCATATCACTTAATTTCAATATATACATGCTTGTAGATCTCCCAATAATAATCTTGCACACACCAAAAATTAAAAAAAAAAATTACCTAATACTATCAACAATCCAAAAATTTGATGTAAACTCCAAATTAAAAATAAAAAATCTTCAATATTAAGATAAACTATAGAAAAAAGACTAAAAAGAAGCCATCAAAAAAATGAAATAATGACATGATTTTCCAATCCCTTGTTTATATATACATGAATTCTCTCGAGTCTTGAATTCTAGATTTTTCTAAAGTATTGAATGGATTTAAGTACTTCAAAAAAATTGAGGGAAACTAGACATCCATCTTCTTCTAAAGAAAAATATGTCTAAGTACTTCAAAAAAAAATGAGAAAAACTAGACATCCATCTTCTTCTAAAGAAAAATATTTCTTATAGGTAAGTGTCTAAAAAAATTGTTTATGCTTTATTTGGGAGATTTTAATCCTCAAAACACAAATATGTCTAAATACTTCAAAAAAATTGAGGAAAACTAGACATCCATCTTCTTCTAAAGAAAAATATGTCTTATAAGTAAGTGTCTAAAAAAATTGTTTATGCTTTATTTAGGAGATTTTAATCTAAAAACACACATTCTCTTTTATCCTCTTCGAGTTGTCACTCGAAACTTTGAGAACCCTCATTTGCTCCACAGCTTAATATTTAGTATGTTTTAAGCTTTTGGACATATTGATATTCTAATAAATGTATACAATATAGCATGATATTCCAATGAATGAATAATGATTTTTGTTAAGATTAGATCATAGTCACATAGGATATTAAGGAATAGCAGTATTTTTGCCTATTAGTGTAATGGAAACATAATTTTATTGTAAATTTTTTATTAAATTGATTCAAATAATGATATTATGTAATAATGGAATTTTATATAATTGTTATCGATAACTATAATACATAGTTTTTTATCAAACAAGAATTATGTAATAGTGACATTTTATATAATTGTTATTAATTGTTATAATATATAATTGTATTTTTCAATTTAATGAAAAAATTAAGTTTTGAATTTTATAATTTACATAATTTTTACATGATATTCAATTAAAGTATCTTTTATGAATTATTAACTTATTGAATAGTATATTAAATAGTATATGTTGTTATTTAAGGACATGTCCTCTTAGGTGTAGTCTGGGTCATAGCACGGGGATTTGAACCAAAATCTTTTGAGTTTCAACAATTTCACATTTCTTAAATTAACCAATTAAACTGTGGAGAGTAGTTATACTAATTATTAATAACATGAAAAATATTTATTTCACTTTACCCTGTTATATAATTAAAAATATGTATAGGGAATTAGAAAAAGAAATTGCCAATAATAATTAAACACATAATTTTTATTAACTCTAAATAATTGGTATAAACATTCTTCTTATTCCAAAAACCATTTAAAACCATTATAATATTTTTAAATATTATAAATTATATATATAGATTAACCATTAAAATTAAAAAAAATTATTTTAAATTACATTTCAAATAAATTTATTCTTGAGCCATTTTTATTTTGCAATTTTCCGACCACAAACACATCCAAACTTGGAAACAAACTAACCTCGAAAATGATAAAAAATTAAAAGAAAAAACAAAAGCCTAGAGTGCTTGAATATTAACCCTATCTAAGCGGTTGTATTCATATAGCTGAATGATGACTTCAAAACGTAAACTATTTGTAAATAGCAGTTAATATTAACTATAGTAAAAATAGTAAAAATCATGGCATAACTGATAGTACTAAAAATTGATTTGGAATAGAATGAAATATTTAAATATAAAGAGTTAATTTTGTTTTGTTTTTTCAATATTTTAAAATTAAAAATAAATTGTTCTTTTATAGGAAAATGGGAAATAATTTGAAATTTTATTTAAATTTTATAAATTATAATTTTTTTTAATTAAGTTTTATTTACTAATCAAAATATTAAGTACACTTGAATTACTGCATATAAATGGTATTAATACTAATTTTACATTTATATAAAAATTATATAGAAGAATTCAATAAGACTATTTATTTTCACTTTATAGAATAATGATATAGAGGGAATTCAATTATATCATTTACTTATAGCTTATATGAGAATCATATCTCATATCTAGCAAATTTATTTGTTCTATTTACTCTTCATTTAGTGGACAGAATTCTTCACATACAATGAAATTTTTATATAATAAAACTATTATTCTTTCATACATAGACTTGTTCAAATAATTGCAATATCTTTTCTAAAAGAAATTAAAATATAATATTTTTTTAAAAGAAACTAAAATATAATATTATTTAAAAGATATTAGTGCAATTTCCAAAAAAAACTATTTAAAACTTTTAAAAACACAAATCTCCATTGAAAACATATAATTTACAAAAACTTTACACGACATAATTTATATCTTATTCTTTCTTCATTTTGACCTTGTTAAATATCTTATCTCTCTTTCACCTAGAGATCTCAAATAGTAATAAATTTACAAAAATGATTGTTTCTAAGTTGTATTATGTCATAATCACCAATCTCATTATGCCAGGAAATTATATTTTGTTGGAGCTACATGATGTCATTCCCTAGAATTAATGATACAATCAATACTAGGTATATCAGCATGACTGGAACTATCAATAAAACATCAATTGTTGAAGCTACAACAATGGTTTCACCTTCAATGATTGTTTCTGAGATGTATTTTGTCATACTCACCAATCTCATATGCTATGAAATTATATTTGCTTGGAGATACATGATGAGATTCTCTAGAATTAATGATGCAATCAGTACTAGAATTAAAGGTATATAAGCATGAGTGAAACCATCAATAAAACATCAATTTCCGAAGCTACAACAATGTTTTCACCTTCATTTGTGATAGTATTTTTTTTTTTTTTTTTTTTTTTTGTGTTATGTAATTTTGTTCCTTTTGCTCCTCCTTCCAAACTCGACATTCATTTCTCAGTTGTACTAACTTCTCGTAATGAAAGCATGTGATTCTCCCTTTCTTTTATTTTGATCTACCACTTGACCTTGAACGCCCTTGAGGAGATCCATCCACCTTCCTACCTATGAGTGAAGGTTAGAGCTTCTCATCCCTAGTTCTCAACCATTCACTTGCACTTTAGCTCCTAGTTCATTAAATTGTTCTTGACATGATCAAAATGGAGGGTCTGTGTGTGTAGGTGTCGAGGTATTGATAACTGCAATCAAATTCTCTAAGCTATATGGCATAGAGCACAATAATAGGATGGCTCTAATATAGTCATCCGAAATGATTTTGATAGAGGCAAGACGACTGGTAATTTTATTAAACTCATTTAAATGCCCTGTCACTAAAACACCTTCCTTCATCTTGAGATGGCACAATTCTCCATCAAAAAAACTTTATTTGACGTCATGTTTTTCTTATATAGTTCACAAAGTTTTTCCATAGACATTATGGAGTCTTTTCTCCAACATCATTAAAATATATGTTCTTTTCAAGACATTGATGAATTGTGGTGATAGCCTTTTGGCCAAGCTTATTCCTCTCTCCATCATGAATGAATGATTTCTCGATTCTCCCTCCGTTTTTTCCCTCCACATGGAAAACATAGCCCTGCTTAATTTCTATATATCACTTAATGTCAATATCACCATGCTTGTAACTCTCCCGAATAATAACATGGCACACACTACAAATTAAAAAGAATAATCTAGTGCTTCCATACTAATAGTTATATTCAAAATAATAAATTACTATAAACAATCTAAAAATTAGTGTAGACTCCATATCAACTGTAAAATAAACAAGATACAATATTCAAATAAACTATATAAAAAGAAACTCAAAAAATAAACCAACAAAAAAATGAAAATATAAATAATAACAAAAATTATAATTTATTTTAAACGTCTTCATCAACATTACTGACTTTACGGACTTCATAAGAGAATCTTCCAAACACTTTTTTTATATATACATCTCTTCACTAGGGCCTTCATCTCTAGATTTTTTCAGAGTATTCAAGGCCTTTAACTACTACTTCATATTCTTCTACAGGAAAATGTCTTATATCTGAGTTTCTGAAAAACAGATTATGCTTTATTCAAGAGATGTTGATTATCAAAAAAGTCATAGACACTCTGTTTTAACCTCTTTTCATAGTTTTACGAAACTTTGAGAACCTTAGTTTGCTTCACACCTCAACATTTAGAGTATTTTAATCCTTCAAACATGGATTCTAATTTGAATGTATGCAATATATCATGATATTCAAATGAATGAATAATGATTGTTATTCTAATGTATAACTGAATTACAATAGGGATTAGATAATAGTCGCAAGATTGCCCTATTACTTAGTAGTAATATATTGCTAACTTAGGTTAAGATATCCTTGCACTGTAATGTAAATATAATTTTTTTTTTAACTTTTTATTAAAACTCACTAGAACAGTGAGATTATCTAATAATTTTTTATAATATTATTGTTATGTTAACACATGACTATATTATTTTGATTTGATAAAAAAATTAATTCTGAAATTTCATAATTTATATAATTTTTACATGGTAGTCAATTAAACTATCTCTTAGGAGTTTATAACTATCAAATTATTGGATATTACATATAAATCTTAACAAACTAGTATCTTATTTATATTGCTATATTTATCTCGTCTACATTAAATAGTATATATTGTTATGTATTTAATGTGTGAGTTATACTAATGGTTAATAACATGGAAAAACATTCATTTCACTGTATAGTATCATAAAGATAAAAATGTGTATAGATAATTAACCAATATATTTGGCCAATAATAATTATACACAGTTTTTTTTTTTAACTTCAAAAAAAATCACTTTGAAAGTAATTATAAAATAGTTTTTTTGAATATTATAAATAATTATAGATATTTTAAATTTTAAATTAACAATAAAATTGAAATTTTTTATTTATAATTTATTAAATATACAAATAAATTCAATTCTTTAATGATTTTTATTTTACACTTTCCTTCCACAAACTCATCCAAACTTTGCCATCAAACTAACATTGAAAATGATTAAAAAAATTAAAAATAAAAGATAAGGGAAAAAAAGAGAAGAGGGCCTATTAACCCTATTTAAGTGGTTGTATTCAGATAAGTGAATGACACCTTCAAAACATCAACCGTTTGTAAAAAGCACTTAATATTATTTACAGTAAAATTCAGTGGGATAATTCATAGTACTAAAAATTGAATTGGAAGATAATAATACATTTAAATTTAAGAAGACCATTTGTAAAGAAAGATTATTTATAAAGAGTAGTTAAATTTACTAGAGTAAAATCTATTGGGATAACTTATGGTATTAAAAATTGAGTGGAAAGAGAATAATATATTTAAATTTAAAAAGAATGATGTATTTTAATTTAAAGAGTTAATTCTATTGTAGTTAAATAGTTTTCTCATTAATCATAGTGTTAGGATTGGGTTTATCTTTAGAACAAGGGGAGAAATCAATCAATCTTTGAGAATAAATATGATGGATGCATCATTGCTCAAAATTAGCCTTTCAAAACTAGTTTTTGTGATTAGTTAATTAGGATAATTCAAACACCCTGTAAGAAATAATTTGTTCAAAATCTAAATTCTAGTTATAAAATAGTTGTTAGGGAGAATAATTATATTAAATATTCATAATGGATAATAATACTATATAGTTAGGATTAGGTTACAAGGTCTTATTTAAGAATGAGACATAAATTAATCAGAGATTACAAATTAGATATAGCTATTAAAAATAGTTTCTACACTGGTTTTTATAACCAAACAAATAAATTATAATAATAGGGTTAAGGGTATGAACAACAATATTATATATTTATAAAGGGTTAAGAATATGATACAAACCATTATATATCAAAAACAGAACAAAAAAGAAAAAAACATGAGCATAACAATTTATTTACCATAGTTATATTAAATAAATAATATGAGATATTATAACCAAAATGGAAAAATTAGTGGTAATAGAGTAAATTGACATATATATTGTTATAAATTAAATTAATTAATAAAGTAATTATGAATTTAATGACGGGGGAATACCATAAAAAAAAAAGATGGGAAAGAACTTAAATTAATAATGATAAATAAAGAAACAAGAATATGATGAAAACAACTCAAAGAGGACCAGAACAGTTCCTATATTTATTTACAATATGGATCACAAAGGTATTAGATTTAAATTTAATTCAATTTTTATTTTTCAATATTGTAAAATTAAAAATAAATTATTCATTCTTATGAAAATGGAAAATAATTTGAAATTTCATTTATATTTCAAACATCACATATTTTATTGAATCAAGTAAATACACTTGAACTGGTATATATAAATGGCACTAACACTAGTTCTACAATTTATATAAGAACCATATGGAGGGATTTAATAAGACTATTTAATTTCACTTTATAGAGTAATCATATAGAGGAAATTCATTTGTACCATTCACTTATAGTTTATATAGGAATCGTATTGAGTTGATTCAATAGGTCTATTTAAGATTTCATTTAGTGGACATGATTCCTCACATAAAATGAAATTATGCTTTATGCTATAATAAAACTATTGTTCTTTCTACATAGAGTTGTTCAAATAATTCATTTTTTAAAGAAAATAAAAACATAATATTATTTTATAGATATCATTGCAATTTAAAAAAAAAAACAACTCTTCACCAACATAATTATAAGCCAAAGGAATATAATTTACAAGAAATTCTGGCCATAAGAATTATAGGACTAACGGTTGATGCACATGTCGATTATGATGTATAATACCATTTGCTAAAGGATGCCAAAATAACAGTATTTTTAGTTTACATAAATGAATGTTTATACTAAATAAGTAGTTTAGGATTGAATTGCTGCTATTAAAGAATCAAACCTACTTTCAATCAATTTTAATCCTTATTGTCCATTATTGTACTTTCTTCATATTAAGTAGGAATAAAGAAAAGGTGAAGATAATATTCATAAATCCAAGTTGTCGTAATAAACTGTAAATACAAACAAATGTCACGGGAAGCCATGGAATAAATACACGTAATATTCATAAATTCAAGAAAGTTCCAAGATTAAACAGTAAATACAAACAAATTGGATAGGAAGAAAGAAGAACATCACATGGAGATTGTAAATTTTAACATTAAAAAGATAGACAAATAATCCGAATTAAAATTGTTCGTGATTTCTAAATAGCAAAAAAATTCACAACTAAAGATTTTGATTTGCAAACAGACTATTAAGATGTAATTTGAATGCATAATAATAGAAGACTGTATTGTAAAAAATAATAACTTTATTTTTTGAAATACTATGATATAGAAACAATTGTTAATATTCATTTTTTTTTAATAGAACAACAATTAATATGAAAAAAAACAAAAAATAATAAAAATTAGCACATATTATGAAAAGTTTTGTAAACTTTTCATTGAAAAAATCATAAATTTATTTCTTTTCAAATTTCATAAGTAATTTTTTATTTTAATTGAAGGAAATAATTTTATACCTTCAATAACCATCTAAACAGTTTTGTTTATAAATGGACGCTGAAATACGGTTCACAAGATGCCATTATCAGGTTATACAGATCGAAGAAAGTTATGCGAATATTGTTTTGTCCACCTCTTTCAACTTGCGCCGTGGATTTCTCTAAACGTCAAAGCTTTTCATCCTATGGGTATTTAATGGTACGCTTCATCATTTCGTTGATATTTCTGAATATTTTTGGCGACCCCACCCTTTTGCAGCTGAAACTTTGGATCACGCCAACCGTCAGAGTTTTTGCATTGTATGGGTTCGTGTTTTTGTTGAGACTTTTAAAAAAGATAATAGGGAGTACATATTTCCCTGCACAACGAATATAAATGAGATGCTTGTTTGTGAATGGACGCTACCATCAAATACAAAATATGCCATTATTATGTAATACAGATTCAGCAGCGTTTTGGGAATATTGTTTTGTCTCCCGAGAGTACTGTTGTCATGTCCACCCTTTTCAACTTACACTTTGGGTTATTCCGATCGTCATAGCTTTTGCAATTGTAGGTATTGAATGGTGCGTTTAATCTTGAACAGATGACATTTCGTGTACTATATGAATATTTCCCAATTTCTTTATTTCTTAATGCTTTCTGAGATTACATCTGTAAAGGTTAACAGTGTCATGAATGACACCATGTATATTTCATCGTATGCGTATCCATCAAGTATACGGGCAATAGAGTGGCAGTGCGCTACGAGGTTGCAGAATTAATCAAATCTGGTAGCTCTGCAGAAATTTTTAGATATACCCTAGCAGGGGTGGCAGGGTTTTCAATAAATAATACTGGCGAGGGGATTTGATAATTTTGACACAACGATTCGACTCTTAGTATCGATCCTCGCAGTTTGGCATCCAACGATGTCGTCCATTTATAGTTCTCTAAAGCCAAAACAGTGTAGACACCCAATCCATACCATCCAAAGCTCCTATAAACCATAATCCATGGAAGTATCTATACCTGTATTTAGATATGCGGAAGAATTTAATCTTTAGAGCACAATTTTGGTAGTATCTTGGAATAGGCCGAGGAAGATCAATATTGCAGAGATGGATCTGGGAATTTCTGGTGTAAAGACATTAATGTCGCTTACCTTCGAAATACCAGGAGGTTCGACAGATTCTACTTTTGAGGAGGTCTGATTCTATACTACTATGCATACAAGTTGATATAGTGGTATGGAGGTATTTTAGTATACTTATATTGCTACACATGCATATCGCTGTAATATATATATATATGTGTGTGTGTGAGAGAAGGGGGAAGGTGGGGTGGATGGTATGGGTTCGAAAGGATGATACGGGAAGATGACGGCTAGAATTAATAGACTTTTAAAATCTCTAGTCATATTAAATAGCTTAATATAAGGCGCTTACTTTTTGACTTGAACTTTTATGTTAATAATAATTTTGATTCTCTGGCACTTCAGATAGAGGTAGAAAGAAAAGCATGAAGGGCTGAAAAGACTTAGTACTTGTCAATGGTTTCCAGGTCTGTACCGAGGGGGAGTCCGATATGAGATCTGGGAACGAAATCTTGAAGTAGTTTATTGCAGAGGTGAGGAGAGCGAGTCTGTAATATAATATCAATGTGCTCGTGTCCTCTACATCTGCGGTATGTCACAATCAGATCTGTTATATGTACCTAAATATTTCAGTTTACATTTGGGTACATGTATCTTCCGACCCGTTATCCTGAAATTCCACAACAGTATATGATGTATATCCATATAGTGGAGAAAGTCACTCGATTTGCCATTTGATCTGACAACAAAGTTTGTTTATATTCACTTTTCACTGTGGTCACTAGAAAATTATTCAGATATGCGGTTTTCCCATCACCATGACTGGTGAACGATCTTATCCAATCATCTCTTAGAGGACTTTATGAATACTCTCATTTTTTAGAGATATTCTATTAAAATGGACTTTTGTGTTGAGGTTTGCAGTTACACCAAAACTCGCAGGTGTTGGTAAGTAACTAGGATTCTCAAGGTGGAAATTATGGTTTCTATAGAGGTGAGGTGATTCTTCTAACACCCCCCTCAAACACAACTCGGTGGAATCAAACCTGGGTCCAAGCTCTGATACCATGTGGAGGTTTGCCATTACACCAAAACCGGCAGGTGTTGATAAATGTTACAAACTAGTAACTAGGATCGCCAGGGTGGAAATTACAGATTCTAGAGGTGAGATGATTCTTCCAACGCTCTGACCCATACCCATTACCGAAAACACGAAGAAACTAATTGTTTAGCTTTTCTCCAACCGTATGTTTTGCTATAAACTATTGTTCTATAAAATCGTATATAGTTTTGAGCTTCCGTTTGCGCAGATCTTGTGACATCGCGGACCGCTGTCCCAGACAACTCTGAGGCTCTTGATAATGACAACCATCTTAATGTTTACCCTACACAAAAAATTATCCGAAAACACGTCTACTCGTTATGCATATTATCTGGAAATCAGTCAACACAAGCCACGCATCTTTTCTTGTCGTATAAGCTCAGATTTACATGTCGTATGTAGATGTCCACGTATCCAACTCTTTAAATTTCGGTATGTAGTGACAAATGCTGCATAACTTCGTGTTTGACGCTTGGGTAGTATTGTTGTGGATGTCAATATACACCGTTAGTATTGTTGTGGATGCCGATATATACCGTTTGTAATTAGTGTTTGCCATATTGTTGTAGGGTAATTATTACAGGTATAATTAGCACAACAATTTTAATAAATCTGCTTGATATAATTGAATAGGCAATATTTTCCAATTTTTTTAAGTTTTCTGAATGTAAAGTAGTGTAAGTGTATAAATGTGGTTCATATAATTATATATATAATAAATATAGTTGTGTGTCTGCAAAATTGACATTGATGGCAAATGTGTAGCAACCAAAGGAGCAACCAGATCAGTTGCAAGCAAGGAGCAACAACAAGCATGCATGGTTGCTATCAACCCTAAATAAGCATAGATATACATATGTTGTTATAGATGCAAATCAACAAATAAAGGAGCAGCAAGCACAAAGAACAACAGCACAAGAAGCATCAAGCATTAATATTGATAATGTTGCAAAGGATAATATATTAAAGAATTTGTTGTGATGTAAAACTATTCATTAAGTTTAAGTGTTGTGAAGAAAAAGCTAGAATCCAATGCAAAGGCAAAGATTGTTGTGATGCATTAATGGGAATGATTTGTATTTGATGTTGAAATAATTAATATTGGATGAATTATTTATTTTTGTTCTAATATTCAAGATATGAAGAGTTTGAAAACGAATGAGTGGAAGGCAAAGAGTCAACCCTATTCACTTCATATTCCTATGTGTGATACAAACAACCAACAAACTATCTCTATAAAATATGTGATTTTGGAAGGCACAAGGGATGTTAGAGAATGGATGAATGTGTGGGAGCTAATTGAGCTATTACCCATTAGTTACCTAGCACTTATGAAGCTGATGTGAAGCATATTTGAAGGGAAGAAGATGCAAAAATGAAGATGCAGAAATGCAAAGTTTACATAAGGGGATGGGAGTATCCTTTCAAGTTGAATCTTGATAAATATGCAGTTGGAAATGGTTGAGGTAGAAACCTCCTATGGGTTGTAGCCTTGAGAAAAAATATGGGAGTTGGAGCTCCCTTGCATGGGTAGCAACCTCCTGTAGGTTCCAGCCTATAGAAAATCAGACGTAATAAGGAGTAGGAGCTTTATTTTGCATCACAAGAATAATAAAATCATGGTTTTAGTCCTTTATGGGTTTCCACATGTATGTGGTGTCAATTTGTGTTGTTATTATGAGTTCATTTATCTAGCTTGGTTTGCTTATTACTCGTTGATAACATATTCATATGCTAGTTATTATTTGTTAATTTTCTCATGTTATGTATCAGTTAATGAGATTAATGAAAATAATTGTAATGGGAATGAATATACTAAAATGATTCACCCTGCCCCTCCCCCTCTCATTTTAGTCAAGTTTTCAATAATTGGTATGAGATTAAGCTCCTTCTATATAAACCTAAGAGCCTGAAGGTAGATCTACTTGAGCCATGGACTGTTGAGTGCATCAAAATTTCATGAGTGGAGAGATAATGTGAAAACCAAATTGATAGCTTATGGACAGTGTATAGAAGCTTGTATGCGAAGGTTACTGTAAAAACTCTCCTTCTGTACAAGAAAAAAAAATGAATGCTACGAAAAAATGTGTTATATATAAAAATATTCATAATAAGGATATTGATATAATAATAGATTTATCTTCTATAAAAGAAATCTGTATAAATTGCATCTCATGTATGAACAGGCTCACAATAATAGTGTAGAGAAATGAAAGAGAAAGAGGAAGGAGGAAAAAAACTTGTCAAAGGGAAAGTGTCTAGTTAAGCCAAACCTCTACCTATGTGAATGCACCAGACTCTCTTGAAGAAAAGGAAAATGAAAATCAAGCTAGGGTTTACTTACCATTGGATAATATAGAAATATTTGAAGAATGAAAACAAAGATCTAAAGAAACTCACTCAAATATGTGATGAGAGAGAGCATGACTACAAGGAGGAAATTGTGAGCCTAAACACACAACTTGAAGAAGCAAGGAAACTAGAAGAGGTGATGTTTAGTAAACTCAAGGAGAGAGACCCACAATGTAAAAGATCAAAATATAAGGTTGATTCAGCTAGAAGAGAGTTATATGAAAGGAACAAGCTCTGTAAGTAGTTAGGAGAGGAGACAGCATTCACGAAGGACTCAGAAGAAAAGAGCAATAGCTCAAAGGCATCCATAGAGGATAATGAAGTAACCCTCTTTAACTCACTAGAGGAAGGTACATGAAAAGTAAATAACAAAGAGTCAAATAGTACCAAGCAACAACAACCAGAGCCAATGTTTGAGTTAGAGAAAATGATTTTTGCAAAAAGGTCGTTTCCTTCTAGAGATGATTTGAACAAATTCAGAATATGTCAAAGTAGATTATTTTCGCCTAGAAAATATATCAAGTGTTTTTATTACCATGAACGTCGACACATTGAAGAAGAACGTAAGGCAAAGAAAATCATGTTTAAATAGGAAAATATGCAGGAAATGAGACAACTCTCTCAAGCAAGAAATCATATAAGACAAACATTCATCAGGTACACAAATAACTTCCACAATTACTATTTTTTGTGCAATGATTTTGGACATAAACTTGTTGAATGTAAACTATATGTAAAAAGGGCACAAAATGCTACACACCAACTCAACCATACCTTCGCCAAATAAGATGTTATTTATGTCATAACCTTGGACACAAAGGCAATAACTACAGGCTGCCATATATCTAAAGAATCCTAAATAGATGATGGAGGAAAATCAAAATAGACCATAATCTGAATGAAAAGGAAATGGAGATATTAGAAAACAACCTTCCAAAGTATGGAAGAGGAAGAAAAATTACCATCCTATGATTTCAATAACATAACGAATCCGTCATTACTTGAGGGTGAGTTTCTCATAAAGAAATGAACCATCTTGTCAAACTCCATGTTGGAGCAGTGGTACATCATGGGAAGATAATGTCCCTTAAAGACATGATTGTCCAATAAATGTGATCCACTGGCTCTATGGGTTATGTGTACGATGTCATGAGATTGTTATGCAAAGAAGTAGGAAAATGCATTCGGTAAAAAAAATTACGTAATGAATGAGGTTCAATAGTACTCTCTCAGCATGCATAAATTGAGGACATAGTCAAGGTGTCTACACTCAATGGTTATTTTGTTATGAAAGGAAAAATATATATTTCATAATGTGTGGATCATACAAGTCATTATATGTGAAATGGGCCTATGAACCTTGTTGGTGTCTTCTGAAATCTCAATATGAAACTGGAGATAGGGTTGGCGAGGACAATATACAAGGAACAATCCAACTTGCCATTATAGGTTCTGAGATTTTCCTCTGATGGGATTTGAAAGAAGTTACCTTCCACTATGGACTAAACCCAAAACCACACAGAAAATAAGTCAACAAGGCTATGATGTGTGTGATAAGTCACATAAAACTTGATATTTTGGAATTTTACAGGTTTGAAACGGGCTTGTTCAAAGTTGATTTATGTGGTATTTGGTAAATATAGGCCATTGAAAAAAGGAACTACCAGAGTACCCACTACCAAACACCTATCAAAACTGCCTTCAATCTTGCCCAAAATATAAAATTTCTCCAGACGTGCAACAAAAATATAAACTGTCCAAATATTAAAATAGCTATAGAGGTGGGCACAACATATCAACTACATCATAAACCAAAACATTATGTTGCAGCCAGTATCAAACCCAAGGTCTACAGATTATCATTGTCAATTGGCCCTCCCCACCTGCAATCTTCTATACCATAATATCTGCAGTCTAATGGCCAATTTATGGCATTTCCATAAAGTTGAATATTGTTTTGTCGCTTTATTTTTTTAAAAGTTAAATACATATATCTGCAATCTTCTAACTTGATGCTCAGAAGAGAATTGTGAAGCTTTGAAGTGAGCTTGTTGGAAACGCATCCAAGGTGAATGAAATTACACAAGTGTTTGAGTTAAATGGTAGTGAATTAAGGTATGTGATTGAGATTGGTGCAACAAAAAATGATTTACAGCCCCGTCTTCGAGTGTTGCTTAGGAAAATTTAAACATGAACTTAAACACATTGTTACAAGAAGCATTGATTACGACGAAAGAGTGCTTCCCTCCATTGGAAATGAGGTCTTGAAAGTCAGATTGGTGTTGTTCAATGTTGACAAGCTCTTGACCAAGAGGCCAACTATTTCTACTCTAGTCACGGAGTCTCTGCTGCATCGCGCTAAATATTTTAACATTTTGTTTGGTGATGTGGCCATCACCCATCTATCATATGGCCTCGAGTTCTCAAGAGTAGATGAGCATAAGCAGGTGGCGCAGTAGGAAGCTAAGAGGTCGAAGTTTTTATTTGCGTTATTATTCTCGAGCATTCAAAGCATTATTATCATTACACTTGGAGTGTTATTATTCTGAATCAGGGAGCGTTATATTTGTGAGCTATGTTACAATATGATACCTCAGAGCAACGTCAGGCAGACCATTACCTCTGAGTCGTATTGATTACACACTTAGCATCACTGAAAAATGCTACAAGGAACGTTGACTGACCTCGAGGATGCTGCCACTGCACTACAATCCATGCTGCATGATTCATCATTTCTAAAACATTCACTCCAGAACACTACAAAATGTCTATATAGTATGCAACAAATGAAGACTCTGATGACGACATCATGAAGATTATTCCAATTCTTTAAGACGAAATTTTATATCGAAGGATTGTTTCTACTTACATTGCCAGAGGAAACCGTAGATGCAATAGACACGCACATCATGAATACATTATGCACCCAGCACGTTAATCATTGCAAGTTAATACTGGAAGATTCAATGTATTTAGAATGGTTACATAGTCTGTGCCACCTACAAAGCCAATGCGTTATCGCCTAGGGGAATCTGTTGTAATTGCAGGCCACGGGAATCCATTACTATGGTATCCATTACAATTGGTGATATTATATATCATAGATAAATGGAGATATGGACCTGAATCTCAAACGCCATTTTTAGCAACTCTGAGTGAGGTTTTCAAAACAAAAAAAAATTGCAAAAATTGTTGTAGCAGAAGAACCATCCATGTGTGGTGTTGGCAATGGTAGAAACTAGTGTGCTAGTGTGGTTATCATGGAAGAAGAGAAGACGATGGACTAGGGTGCACACATTATTCTCAAGGTCAAGGGCCAGGATGGAAATGAAGTATTCTGCAAAATCAAACGTAGTACTCAACTGAGGAAGTTAATGAATGTTTACTGTGATAGGAAATCCATTGATTTTAACTCCATAGTTTTTCTGTTTGATGGGAGGCATTTACGAGGGGAGAAAAATCCTAAAGAAATTGAAATGGAATATGGGTATGAGATTGATGCCATGCTTCATCCAATAGGAGGAAGGTGTTAAAGTGCGTTGTCAACTAGATGGAAAGCTCTTCTCACAATGGTTTGAAATTGGAAATATGTCATAAGCTATTTTGAACATAGTTTCAACATGTAATATTAATTTTTAAAAACTTAAATAATGTGGTCAGAGATAATATATATAGATTTTCTTGTATGAAAACCCTTGTAGCTTGATGGTCCTCTGGCAGTAATACAAATCCTTGGCACAACTATAATGAGAATTATCTCAGTGATTCAAATCTCCTTGACTCTATAGGAATTGAAATACAAGATATAATGGTAATGCAGGTAATGTCGGAAAACATTAATAATTCCAACCACCAACATTGAAAGCAAGGTCTAGCTTCTTCTGTAGAATTCGGGAGAAGTCTTGAGAGCTAGATAACTTCTTGAAGAAGCCACCGACTCCAGAAACTTCTCCTCTGTATAAAAATCCTCTTTAGCAATCGAATGAAGCATGTGTTTTGTGTTTTGTGTTCAGTATTCTGTTGCGTTATCTGATTTGGTATCAGAGCTCAGGTGAGCTATGAGAAGAAAGAGCTCAAGTGAGCTGTGAGGAGACAGAGATTAGGTGAAAGGCGGATTGTTGTGAAGGGCGAATTGTTGTGAGTTGAGGAGGTATGTTTGGCCTATCCGTGTTGGAGGTTGAAGGCCTTGTGGAGCTATGACGCTCTATGTAAAGTGGAGGTCGATTAGTAAAGAGCAGCGTGAAGCCTGCCTGAGATTTGGAACTTGGATTGTTTGTCTGATACCTTATTTTTCAAGTGCATAACCCTGTGTTTGGTGAGGAGGACTGTGTTATACGATAGAGACCGTCGTGGAAGGTAAACTCCTGCACTGTTTGGTTTTTTTGTTTTTTCAAACGTTGTTGCAGGGATCTATGCTGGCGTGGCCGTAGGAAGCCATGTTTTGAGAAAGGAAGTGGATGCTGAGAGAGTGTGAGCGCTGCCTGGAGATAATACTTTGCAGAAAATGTTGGAGCTGTTGCTGCCGCTGCTTGATGGGCGTGTTGTGAGCCCTACAAAGGTGGAGCCTCTGTGAACACTAAAGAAGCGAAAAGCTTGAAGGTGAGTGTTCTGTTGAAAAAATTGTTCATTAAGTGTTGTGTGAAAGCGAGAGAAGTAAAGTGGCATGAACGTTAAAAAAAGCCAAGCTCATTACGTGTTTGGTTCCTAAAGTCAAAAAAGGAATTGTGCTATGTAATCTGTGAGGGTCAATTTAAATAAAGGAAATAATAAAGGAAAGAATTTATTGCATTTACACAGGGACATTAAAGTTGTAAAAGCACCTTGCCTCAAAATATTTATTTAGTGGAATATTTTTAAGTGATTTTATTAAAAAAAAGGAAAAAGAAAAAAGGAGGCAGCCATATTATCCAATGATATTGGATAAAATTTTATGATTTATGCTTGAGGGTTTATATTTGTGAAAATTAGTAATTTTTTTGCTGATTGGTATGGTGAAAATAAGTAACATGGCTAATGTATTGGCAGAATCTTATTTAGCTGACTCTAACAAGTTAGATGATGACAATTATGGAAATTTGAATTTTAAGTTGTAGACTTTGATGGAAGGCAACAATACATTGGTGATTGTGTCTGGAGCTGAAGTTAATCCAGTGTCCCCTCAAGCCACATTCGTTGCAATTCAAGGTTTGGAGTGATGGGAAAACAAAGCAAAGGTGCTTTTGCAGATGACGGTTAAGGACAACATTATTCCACACATTAGAGAGTGCAAAACAGCCAAGGAGACATGGGACACTCTAAAAAATTTGTATGGGATGAAGACTACAAATCGGACATTGTATTTAAAGAGTAAGCTTCTTTCAATTAAGATGGAAGAAAATGAAAGTGTTACTGATTTTATTTCTAGAATTAAATATCTAAAGGATAAATTAGGTGACATTGGTGAATAAATATTTAGTACAGACTTGGTCACTCTGACATTAAATGGAATGCTTGATGAATATCAAATGTTTATCTCTGGTATTTCAGCTAGAGAGAAAGCTCCTACTTTTGATGATTTGGCAGGTATACTTATACAGGAAGAAGAGAATAGAAGAAGCCTTAAAGAGAAATCTCCCAATTCAGATTTGGCATTGATGGCCAAAGGGAAGCAATCCTTCAAACGAAAACAGTGAGAGAAAAATAAGGGGAAAACACCAGAGGTAAAATCATTTCAAGGTACATCATTACCAAGGTCAAATGCCAAATCAAGTAGAGATGATGTATATTATTACTGTGGAAAACCTATTCATTTTTCTAATAATTGCATGAAAAGAAGGTCTGATCAATTTAAATGAAGAAGGTATTCAGGAAATTATGTTGATAGAGATGAAGCAATTAGTCATGACTTTAGCAATCTTAAATTTCTTGTGTCCAATGCTACTTTATCAACAGAAGCTAATGATGATAATGCTTGGTTTATAGATTCTGGTGCATCAATCCATATGTCATGCAAAAGAGATTGGTTTGATACTTATCATGAGATTAATAATGGTGGACAGATCTATTTAAGAGATAATAGATCACATGAAATTAAAGGATATGGTGATATAAGTGTCATGATGCCTAATGGACAAGAAAAACAAATTCAAAATGTGGTGTATGTTCCAGGATTAAAAATGACGTAATTTCAGTCTCTACTATCACAGATCAACATTTAAAATTTGAATTTGTGAAATCACATTGTTTGGTAAAGGATGTGCAGGACAACTACAAGGTTGTTGCAAAAGGAATTAGAGTTGGAGGCTTATACAAGTTGGACGTAATGAAGAATGGGCATCAAGCTTTGGCATCAACATGTATGTCAACTAAAGAGCTTTGGCATCAAAGGTATGGACACTTAAATCATAATGACCTAATGTTACTACAAAAGAAACTGATGGTATAAGGTCTTCCAATTATTAAGGGTGAACACTTTGAATGTGAAGGTTGTGCGCTAGGAAAACAACATAGGGAAGAATTTCATGTGCATGAAAATAGAAGAAAACGTGAAATACTTTAACTAGTGCATACTAACATATGTGGTCAAATGCAAACTAAGTCACTTGGTCAAGCATACTATTTTCTTATATTTATTTATGATAGCACTGGATACACCTGGGTGTACTTTATAAGAAAGAAATGTGATGTGTTTGAATACTTTAAAGAATTCAAGAGTATGGTTGAAAAGAAAACAAGAAAGAGCATTAAAATACTTCGATCAGATAAAGGAAGTGACTACACTTCAGGAGATTTTATCAAATATTGCAAACAAAATGGAATTATGCAACAATTTACAATACCACATACACCTCAACCAAATGGAGTAGCTGAAAGAAAGAATAGAACATTAGTTGAATGTGCTTGTAGTATGTTAAAAAGTAAAGGACTTTCTAATATTTTTTGGGCTGAAGCCATTAACACAATTGTATATATTAAAAATAGAAGCCCTACTAAGTATCTTGAGCAAAAAACACCATTTGAAGCATTTTATGGTTTTAAACCTAAAGTTAGTCATTTAAGGATATTTGGATGCAAGGCCTTTGCTCATATTCCTAAAGAGGATAGGAGAAAGTTAGATGCCAAAGCCATCAAATGTATTTTTATTGGATATTCCACTGATCAAAAAGCATATAAAATATATGATCCAAGTATTCACAAGGTCTTTGCAAGTAGAGATGTAATATTTCATGAGCATGTAGATAAAGAAATAAAAGAAGATGAACATAATATATGGGAGTCTCCTTATGAAAGCTTTAAGGAAGAAGAAGAAGTTGTGGAATCAAATCAAGTACAAGAACACATGGACATTCTAAAAGACACATCAACGAATCAAATTCCACAAATAAGTGATGAAGGCACTCCACAGAGAATAAAAGGAGAAGGTACTTGTTATGAAACCACCTCAAGAAAAGATAGAAAAGATAGATCAATGCCTTAGAATTCAGCCTCTTCGAGGGGGCAACCTCCTTTACATTACATAAATGAACAATTCTTGGATGATACAAATGAAAAAACCTCCTTTCTATATATAGGAGTCTAAGGAGTCACATATAATCCAGCCGACCTAACAATAATAATATAAAGCCACAAAAATAACAATAGAGGGATTCTATGGGGCACAGAAATAACAACATGGGGATAATAAGGGCACAACAATATAAATAAAGGGTATAACTACAATAGTAATGGGGTAATGACTAGTATTATAGGGACCCAACATGCCCCTCTCCTTCAAAAAAGTGTTTTCCTCAACGATTGAGTAGTTTTGGATACTTTTCCATAAAATTCTCATCCTCCCATGTTGAATCTTCAGCAGATAAGTTCTTCCACTTGATAAGATACACTGAAATTGATCGATTTTGTAGCTGTCGAGTTCTTGTTTCTATGACTACTTCCGGTTCCAATATAATTTTTCCTTCCTCGTCAAGTTCTAGAAATATTGTTTGAACTGAGAGCTTGTCGCCTATAACCTTCTTCAAACATGAAACATGGAAAACTGGGTGCAATCGAGAAGCTATAGGAAGCTCCAATTTGTATGCCATAGTACCAATCTTTTGCAACGCCTTGTACGGACCATAATACTTTGGTGATAATTTATTATCCCTCTTAGCTTGCTTTAGGGACATTTGCTTATATGGTTGTAGCCGTAGGAATACCCAATCACCTACATCAAAAATTCTTTCACTGCGATGTTGATCTGCCTGTTGTTTCATTCTGTTTTGTGCCAACACGAGGTTATCCTTTAAGAGTTGGAGGACTTGTTGTTGATGTTTGATGTGATGTTCCACTGCCTGAACCTTAGAATTTTCTCTTAAATATGATGTGATGGATGGTGGTTGATACCCATAAAGTGCCATAAATGGGGTCATTTTTGTTGTTGTATGAAAGGAAGTGTTATACCACCATTTAGTGAGAGGCAACCATTTGACCCATTGTGTCTATTTATCAGATACAAAGCAACGAAGATATCCTTCCAAACATTTGTTTACTATCTCAGTTTGCCCATCAGATTGAGGATGATAAGATGAGCTATGAGCTAACTGAGTACCAAGACAAGAAAATAATTCTGTCCAAAAATTTCCAGTGAAAATGGGATCTCTGTCACTTACAATAATCTTTGGGTTTCCATGTAGCTTTTGAATTGTTTCCATAAATGCAGTAGAAACTGTACTGGCTTTAAATGGATGTGATAATGCACAAAAGTGTGCATACTTGGTAAGTCTGTCAACTACCACCATGATGACACTCTTTCCCTCAGACTTGGGTAAACCTGTGATAAAATCCATTGAGACCTCCTCCCAACGTTGGCTTGGAATGGATAAAGGTTGTAATAGACCCAGTGTCTTAATTGTTTCAACTTTATTTTGTTGGCAAACCAAACATTCCGCCACAAACTTTTGAATATCTGATTTAAGGCCATCCCAAAAAAATTCCTTCTTAACCCTGTGGTAAGTTTTTAAAAATCCTGAGTGCCCTCCTAAGGGAGAAGTGTGCAATTCCCTAAGAATCTTTTGTTTTAGTTGGGAATTCTTACAAAGGTATAAGCGATCTTTGTACCATAATGAATCATTTTGCCAGCTAAATGTATCAGACGTACTGGAATCTTGTTGTAGCTTTCGAATAAGTGCCCACACTTCTTCATCATTCTTCCATTCCTCCCTTGCTTCATTTATCCAATCTGGTTGGATAATAGAAATGGCGCACAACAATGCTTCCACATCCTCATCCTTTCTTGAGAGTGCATCTGCCACCACATTTTTCTTCCCTTTTTTGTAGATGATTTCAAAGTCATAACCCAACATCTTTGTGACCCACTTTTGTTGCTCTTCAGAGGATAATCTTTGTTCTAAAAAGTATTTAAGGCTATCATGATCCGTTTTTACCTTGAAGTGTCTTCCCATTAGGTAGGGTCGCCATTTCTTAAGTGCATGGAGTATTGCCAACATTTCCTTCTCATAAATAGCTTTTCTTAAAAACTTTCCCTTGATTGGACGACTTTCAAAAGCAATGGGTCTTTCATCTTGCATTAGAACATCACCAATTCCATTTCCTGAAGCATCACATTCCACAATAAAAGTTTTTGTGAAGTCCGGTGTAGCTAAGACCGGTGCTTGGCACATTTCCTCTTTAAGATGTTCAAAGGCCTTTGTTGCTTCCGGAGTCCATGAAAATGCATCTTTCTTCAATAATGTTGTTAGAGGTGCTGCTATTCTCCCATAATTCTTAACAAACTTGCGATAATACCCTGTCAACCCAAGAAATCCTCGCAGATGCTTTATGGATGTGGGAATTTTCCATTCCTTAATGGCTTTAATTTTGCTAGGGTCTACCTTAACTCCTTCATGAGATACAATATGACCCAAATATTCCACCTCCTGGACTCCAAAGAAACATTTTGATCTTTTTGCATATAATTGTTTCTCCTCCAATAGTTGTAGCACCCTGTCAACATGTTCAACATGATCCTTCCAAGACTTGTTGTAGATTAGTATATCATCAAAAAATACTAACACAAATTTTCTAAGGAATGGTTTGAAAATTGAATTCATCAAACCTTGAAATGTTGAAGGTGCATTGGTAAGGCCAAAAGGCATGACCAAAAATTCATAATGACCCTCATGAGTTCTAAATGTCGTTTTCGGAATGTCTTCAATCTTCATTCTGATTTGATGATATCCCGAACGAAGATCCAACTTGGTGAAGTAAATTGATCCATGCAATTCATCCAGTAATTCATCAATGACAGGAATGGGGAACTTATCTTTAATAGTGAGCTTGTTGAGCTCCCTATAATCCGGACACATGCGCCATGATCCATCCTTCTTGTGCACCAATACTACTGGAGCAGAGAAAGAACTTTGACTTGGTTGAATTATACCAGCCTCTAGCATTTCTGCAACCATACGTTCAATTTCACTTTTTTGGACATAGGGATATCTGTACGGCCTGATGTTTGGAGGAACACTTCCTGGAATCATATGAATAGCATGATCATGATCACGCATAGGTGGGAGACCTTTGGGAGTCTCAAATACCTTGGAATGATTGTCCAGGACTTTTTGGAGATCTGGAGAAATAGATGATTCCGATGTGCAAACATCTAGCGAACATAATTGTGCAATTACACCTCTTTGCTCCTTTTTTAGAAGCTTTGTCATAACATTAGAGCTGATTATCTTTCCTGGTTTCCCTGCAATACCCCTTAATTCAACTTCCTTTCCTTCCGTAGAAAATTTGATGAAAAGTTCTTGAAAATTAAAAGCTATTGTACCCAAGGATTGTAGCCATTGGACTCCTAGTACAACATCAGCACCTCCCATTGGAATGGAAAGCATTGGGCTAGTCAATACATATTCTCCCATGGATAGCTTGATATTATGGCACCTTCCAGAGCAATTTATTGTTCCTCCATTTGCAATTATCACTTGACAATCTGGTGCTGGATATAGGAAGCAATTCAATTCTTTTGCTACCTTACAATGAATAAAATTGTGGGTGCTTCCTGAATCAATCAACACTATTACCTTTTCCTTCTTGATTTGTCCTTCTATCTAGGCTTTGTTCCTGGAGTATATCTTCTTCTTTTAACCTTTCTTGCTCCTTTTCTTCTTCCTCTTTGCAATCTATGTAGAATAATTTCTTCTCAGCGCACTTATTACCCTTAGTGTATTTGCTATCACAACTGTAACAAAAGCCCTTTTGCTCTTTTTTCTTCCAATTGTTTTGGTGTTAACCTTATAGGTTGTGGAAGACTATGGGCAACAACACTTCCGTCTTTATAGTTGTGAGTGGTATGCTTCCTAGTTGCCATAATTTTGCTTTCCTTTTTTCTTGCTAACCTGAATGCCTTCTCTAATGAATCAGGTTCCCAAAGGCGAACATCATGTTGGATATTATCCTTTAAAGACCCTATGAACACATCAATCCTATGCTCTGGAATATCTTTTACCCTTATGTTCAATTTTTGGAACTCCTCAATGTGCTCCATTACTGAACCATTTTGTTTGAGGCTTATCAATTGGCTAAACAAAGTGTTGCTTTTTGTATCTTCATAATGTGCTATCAATTATTCCGTAAAAATTGCCCAAGTGATAAATTGTTTACGAGAGAAAAGCCATTGATACCATACAAACTGATTTGGTTCCAAATATACAGTTGCCATACGTACCTTTTGTGTGTTTTACACATTATTGAGATCGAAGAACTGCTCCATCTGTAATATCCATGTGGCGAGATCCTTGCCATCAAACTTCCTCATATTGATTTTTGGAATATGGTGGGTCTTCGATCCAACATTAGAGTATATGGAATCATGATTAACATTACTTTTGTTCACATCATGAGTTTCCTTTACAACCTTTTCACCATTAGTAAGTATTTCTTGTAGAAAATTTGTAAAATCTGTCTTCAAATCTGCCATGTTTGTCTTCAAATCTGTCTTCAAATTTGCCATGTCTCTCTTCAAATCTATCTTCAAATCATCCATCTTAGCTTCCATGCCATTTATCTTAGATTCCACACCATTTATCTTAGCTTCTGTTAGCTTTTGTGAGCGTGACATTTTTTGCACTTGTTCTTGTAATTTTGATATATCATGTAGCATTTCTTCCTCTTCTTCATGAGTCATGCTAGAGCTTTCAGGTTCCTTACTAGGTGTTTGCATTTTATTTCCTCGGGGCATCATTTACCGATAATAATGCTTTACTATGCCCTTTGAATTTCGTTAAACAAAGCTTACACAAAAATTTAAAAAAAAACTACACACCGTTTTTCACTTTATAGAAGCCTGATATTGAATCTGATGTATCTCTATAATTTCAGATCATCCAATTCTAAAATTATGACCTGTAGTAGCCTTTTGCGTCCTCTTCCAATGCCACAAGTCTGACCCAAATTGGATTCTCCAAGGAAGAGTTATGTGAAATCTCCCACAGTGACTTGCTTTTAGACTAGTTCAGTATAGCGAACTTGTACGACGTGCCACGAGTCACTGTTTCAACCTTTGGATCTGAAACACACATACAAGAAACTACAGTTCGTTCTCTTTCTGTACCTTCTTACAAAATTTCAATCTAATCTCCAGAGAGAAAGTTATGACGATTTTCCCCAGGTCACCTGTTTTGAATGTAATTCAGGAGTCTGCAAAAAGACCAACTTCCTCAGATCATATCTCCGCAAATATCACGCGAAAAGCTCTGAAATTGGGACCCAAGGTTTAGAGCGATTTCTTCTCAAATGGGTTTTTTTTGCGACTTCTGAAACATCACAGAAAAAAGTTATATCGACAATGCCATGATGACCTGTTTGGAGCAGCGAAACCCTAGAATCCAAAGCTCTAATACCAAATGTTATGAAACCAGCTCAAGAAAAGATAGAAAAGATAGATCAACACCTTAGAATTCAGCCTCTCCGAGGGGGCAACCTCCTTTACATTACATAAATGAAAAATTCTTGGATGATACAAATGACAAAACCTCCTTTCCATATATAGGAGTCTAAGGAGTCACAATATAATCCAGCCGACCTAATAATAATAATATAAAGCCACAAAAATAACAATAGAGGGATTCTATGGGGCACAGAAATAACAACATGGGGGTAATAGGGGCACAACAATGTAAATAAGGGGTATAACTACAATAGTAATGGGGTAATCACTAGTATTATAGGGACCCAACAATACCCCACAAAGTAATGAATGTATAAGAAGGTCAACATGATAGAGTCAAGCCCCCAGCAGGTATAAAGATTATGCTTTAATGTCTCAAGTAATGACTGTTTTTGATCCCTTAAATTATGAACAAGCCAAAAATCATAAAGAATGGATGGAAGCTATGAAAGAAGAATATGACTCTATAATGAAAAATGAAACTTGGGAATTAATAGAATTACCTGAAAATAAAGTCCCTATAGGATCAAAATGGTTGGACAAGACAAAATTTAATGTAGATGGTAGCATAGACAAGTATAAGGCAAGATTGGTTGGAAAAGGTTATTCAAAAAAAGAAGGTATAAATTATGAAGATACCATTTCTCCGGTTGTAAAAATGAATACAATCAAAATAATGATAGCATTGGCAACTAAATACGATTAGAAGTACGTCAACTAGATGTAAGGTCAGCTTTTCTAAATGGTGACTTAAAAGAAGAGATTTATCTTGTTCAACCAGAAGGATTTAGAAAGAAGGGTCAAGAACATCTTGTATGCAAGGTAAAATAGACCTTACATGGACTAAAACAGGCCCCCAGATATTGGTAGGAGAAAATCGACAAATTCTTCTTTCAGCAAAAATTTTAAAAAGGTAAAAATGATCCTAATTTGTATATCAAGACAGATAGAAATGGGGATATAGTATTACTCTCTATATATGTTTATTATCTAATAATAACAGGGAGTGCTGATAAATTAATTATAGATATAAAAATAAAGTTATCATAAGAATTTGAGATGAAGGATCTTCGTGAGATGCATTGTTGTCTAGGTCTTGAAGTATGGAGAGATGATGGAAGAACCATAATCACAAAAAGCAAATATACAAATGAAGTACTAAAGAGATTTCATATGAATGGATGTAAGGCAGTGAGTACTCCATTGGAACAAAATATCAAATTAAGAAGTGATGATGGAACAAAGATGTGAACGGAAAATTGTATCGACAATTAGTGGGAAGTCTGAATTATCTCACTACCACTAGACCAAACATTGCTTATGCAGTAAGCATACTTGTTCAATTCATGGCTAAGCTTCATGAAAGCAATTGGATAGCTGCAAAAAGGGTCCTTCGATAGTTAAAGGGATCTATCAATTTTGGTATTGAATATACTAATGCTTGTAATGTTGAATTGACAGGTCATTCTGATTCTGACTAGGCTGGAAATCTAGATGACAGCAAATCCACCATTTGATATGTCTTCAATATACGATTGGGAGCTATATCATGGAGCACTAAGAAACATGCAATAGTTTCCTTGTCATCAACTGAAGCAGAATATAAAGCATTATGTAGTGGCACCTGCAAAGCTATATTGCTCAGAAGAATACTTGAAGATGTTGGTGAAGGTCAACAAGAACCTACAGTGATCAGTTCTAATAATCAAAGCACCATCAAACTGGGGAACAACCCTGTATGTCATGCAAGATCAAAACATATAGACACATAATATCATTTTGTAAGAGAAATGGTCCAATCAAAACAAATTTCTCTAATATACTATAATACAAATGATAATGTAGATGACATATTCACTAATCCTCTTGGGATGAAAAAAATTGAGTTTTGTAGAGGTAAGTTATGTGTTGTAGAAAATCAAGATTATATTGTAAGCCTAGCTGAGACTTAGACTAGCATGCATGACAATTAAGAGTATGTTTACAGTGTCTTATATATTGTGCTATAGTATATTTGTCATATGGTTGGAATTAAGGGGGAGTGTTGGAAAACATTAATAATTCCAACCACCAAAATTGAATGCAGGGTCTCGCTTCTTTTGGAGAATTCGGTGGAAGTCTCGAGATCTAGATAGCTTCCTGAAGAAGCCACCGACTCCAAAAACTTCTCCTCTGTACATAAAAATCCTCTTTAGCAATTGGATTAGGATTGTGTTCTATGTTTTGTGTTCAATATTCTATTGGGTTATCTGATTGGTAACTGATATAAGGCTAATAATAATCTGAAAGAGATTACAAATAGTTTTTCTTCTGGATACATTCAACAAAAATATGAATTCTAATGTACAATGTGAGTTACCTTGATCGAAAATATTGTTGCACAATTCGCCGAAGCTTATCCTTGATGGCTCAGTGATGTGAATTATCTCCCAAAATCACAAGAACTTTAGCAATCAAATCTAAAATTCCAATGACTTGGATCTATGATTAATTCAAGTTTAAATCAATACATGTTAACCAATAGAACCCTTGCAGCATCAAGTATTCATCTATATCTACCTGGAAAGAATTATGGATTTCAATTTTTTTGTTGCTTAAATGGAAGGTGTCATTGCAGTGGTTCTGCATTCTAGTGTAATTGAATAGATCATCTCTCTCTTGAATTTTTTATTAGTTCTTCTACGAGTCGTGACATGCCTTCCTACTCATATTCATTTTCCGATGACTAGTTCTGGTATATTTTACTCTTGCATCTTATTTGTACGCCCATGGAACAAATTAGAGTAATATGAACAAAGAACTGTGATTAAATTATGAGGGCATCAGACATCAAGGCACTCTTCCCATTACTACTTCTGATACTTGCCTTGCTCGACTTGAGTTTAACCTCACTATTATTTCTGATTGCGTTCTTGATTGTGCAGTACAATGCTTCTCCACAAGGTCAGAATACAAGGAGAGAGGAAATACTATTCTTTGTCATCTTACTAGAAACTTTGGTTGTTCTTGCTGAAACTGGATTTTATGTTGCATGCTCTGTCAAAACAAAGGCATGGAGAAATTTAAGGCATTGAATATGTTCCTCGTTCAAATTGTTATAATTGTGTTCATCTTCTAGGTTGCTATCACACCCCAGAAATCTCTCTTTGAAGATTATAAAGTTTGTTGCAATCCAACTATTTAATTTTGCATTAGATGCTCTACAAGAGTGTAACATTGTATTTGAAGGATTGTTGATAGATGAGTTGATATTTTTTTTTCTTTCACTGCTTCTTTCTGGAGTCCATGTTCATATTCACATCATAACTCACGTTTGTTTCTGCTAACATTGTATTATCTCTATAGGCATAATCTCTCTGTTGGCATCACAAAAGAGATCGAATGTCTTGTAGAGAGAAAATGATGGGCTAGCTTGTGAAATGGTGCCACAATCCCAAAGCTCAATTAATCAATGTATTGTTTTGACTTGGATACCATTGTGAATAAACAAAAGGCACAACTAAATCTGGCTTAGTACAATTGATCCTGGAGGACAAGAGTTTTAAAAGCATAGTGAAGGAAGTAAACACCTTGTAGCTATTGAATTTCCAACATTAGAGTTTATGCTCTAGACAAGCCCTTGTAATTTGCATTTTCTAAGTACTTAAATACTTGACCAAATCCCTTATTTTTTGTTTGTTTCCTACATTGGGTTTACAAGGTACAAGGCATGACTAGGAAAGTTCAATCAAACCATATTTTAAAAATTAATTGAAGGGTATGTAAGTTTTCTTAAATGCAATTATAGATTTCCAATAAAAAAAATTATCCAAGGTAGCAACCTGATATCTTATTTTTTGAGGGGTTTGAGATAATTTACAGTTGAGCACTTCTTCTTTAACTTCAGATATTTGGGATATGCAAAATAGTAAGTATTCCACTTTGTGTGCTTGGAGTCACATTTGTTGTATCGTATGATTGGCCCCACTTTCTTTGTATGATCTGATTGGTATTACATTCACTGTATGTATGGTATGCTTGGCATCACATCCACTATATGATATGATCCTTGTGGAATCACTATATGGTATTATTGCTATATGGCATCGCATAATTTTATATGAATGTCAGCACAAGCCATTAGTCTTCTTGATACCTTGGACAAAGACATGAATAAGGGAGTGGTACTCATGGAATTTTCCCAAGCTGGTGAATATAATCAATGAAAACTATATCTATGCAAGAGTAGAAAAATATGTGAAGGACAACTCCACTTTGTCAAAGGATGCCATATTTGAGCTGACAAATATAACTAGTGATGGAGACAAGGCTAAGGATATTATTGACGCTCCTAAGGCTTCCATGGGTCAAGACATCTTTGCAATTGTCTTAATAAACACTGATAATTTTCCACAAGAGTTTATAGAACTTTCAAAATACCGAAAGCAACTTCATTCATATCTTGTGTCAAAGATGCTAGATATTTCTCCAAACCTTGGAATATCGATCGATGGAATGGTGTGTGAAAAAATGTTTTCTAATGGGAGGAAGCTAGAGGCAACATTGATGTTGTACATAGGCAACATTCATTAAATGCCCAATAAAAGAAGAAATCATCCATTTCTTTAATATTATGAAGGAATCCAATTACAATTTTTGTGGCCATCAATGTTAGGGAACTTCTCAGAATCAATGAAGCACTATGTAAATTTTTCAAAATAGTTTGTTTATGGATTGTTGCTTCATTCTAAATTGGAGAAAAATTGTAATCCTCTTGTAACCTTTGAAAGACAATTTTTTCTAGGTTCAATCATATATGCTTCAAATAAAAAACCCTTATGGAATATTCAAAATAAATGATGCATATGAAATGGATGTTCGAGGTTGGTGAAATGATTCAATGTTTATTTTTGCAGATTTATTTCCTATTACATATAGGTTTATGGAGTTACATTTTCAAATACTTGCCTCACATATTCAATTTCTCATGTACTTAATGATGTAATGCACTCATTATTTGGCAACTATAATTCAATTTCTTTTTGCAACTTGTAATATCTTACAAGGTGTATTGTCAACCGTATTCTTGCTTTCAGGGTGTTCTCACAACAATATTTTGCATCGCTCTTACAATGTTTCCATGTCATATAGAGCAAGGTTAACTTTGGAGCAGCATTCATCAAATATCAAGGAGCCCTAATAAGCCATCTAAAGTACCATTTATTCAATCATGTAGAACAATACATTGAAGGTTATAAAACATCACTACTACACCAAGGGCACTTTTAAGACATTCTTTTAAGACAAGAAATCTTTTGTCTTAAAAAATCACTTTTTGTTTTAATTATTTTACATTAAAATTTAATATCAATTGAATTGTCTTAAATATAAATTTTAAGACAAAAATAGTCTATTAAAAAATTATTTTAAGACAAAACTTTTATTTAAGACAAAAACAGTTTGAGTCAAAATTATTTAATGCAAAACATTATAGTTAAGACAAAAACCTTTGAGACAAAAATATTTTAAGACAACTTTATATTTAAGACAATGGCCACTTAAGACGAAACCCATTTAAGACAATTAACAATTAAGATGAAAACATATCAATTTCAGAAAATATTATCTAACAACTACGAAATTGATTCTCACAGTGCACCCTAAGTCTTCCAACTTGTAGGCTACTACTGTATTGCACCTATACCAATGCTGCTATTTCACTTTCCATTCACATTATCTTATATAAAGACAACAATTTTTTCGGCTCTTCATTTTGTAGGGGTAGTCGACTGTGAAGAACGTGAAAAATTTTCGTGGCAAGACTTCCCACATGTTAATTACCCTTTTGTCCCTTCGATCTCTATTGATATGATTAGAGACAACTTGTATGTTGTTTCATTCGACACTACTACATGGAGGGGAATTTTAAGACAAAACAAATCTCTTGTCTCAAAATTTTCAATAAGAGGCGCTAGTAAAAAAGGTAAAGGATTAGGGGTTCATGTTTAGGCTATTGATGGGTTCTTCGGGAAGTAAAGTGATGGAGGCTAACAACAACTAATGGGATTTAGAGCAATGGAGGCCAACAACGGGGGTGTGCATCATGATAGAAGAGATGGAGGCACTTTCAATGAATGTGGATAGGTAATAACATAGTTGGAGTACTTTTTGGGGTCTCCATCGATTGTTTTTAATATGTTATTTTACCGTTTTATTTATTTTGAACACTACTTATATCCATTGGTTGTTGTTATGAGCACATTGTTGTGATCGATTGGCAACATGGATTAGATTCACTTGAAGGATTTTTGAAAAATGCAACAAGAAATTCTCAATTTGATTTTTCCTTGATTAAATTGAGAAAATTTGAATTTCCTCATCAACAGACAGCTTGGATGCAGCTAAAATGTATGACATGGCTTTTGTCACCCATTTTACTCAATAAATTTGAGTTTGAGCAGTTAGAGTTCAATTAAGCACGTGTGATTACTAGTGTGTAGCAATCATAGTCAATTATCTCAAGTTGTTTTGAGTTAAACTAGTTCTGACTACTGGAGGAACTAGTGGAAGGCCAGTTGTGTAGTGGGACTGCAGTTAAATGCAGTGATCATCTAGTTATCTGATCAATCAACCCAAAGTATCTAGTGCATGCAAATAATTCAAGCTCCCTAGCTATGTTAGATATTGTAAGGAAGTGTAACATTAGTTGTAGACTAGTCTTGAGCATACAGGTGTTGCATGCTGTCACATGATCAACCTTAGGAATTTCGCAATCCATTTTGCAAAAATTCTTTAATAATAAGGATCTAATTTCTCAAGGAATTTCCCAAGGAAATAGGGGCTCAAGCAGAGGCAGAAAGTGATGAAGTTTGGGTTTGAGCTTCTTAGTAACCAAAGAGATAGGTTATTCACTTATAGGTTTTGCACAATTGAGTAAAGCAATTGTAATACATCTATATTCATCAAATTAATCCAAGAATTCATTAGAGTTTTTAGCATATTTCTTTCCCCAGGAAAGATATTATGTGCATGTGTTCTATTTCTTATTTCATGCCTAAACGTTTTTCTCTAAATTGTGAATTAACTTCCATAGAGAAGTAGAGTAGGTTTATGTCTTGGGATTTTGAAAAAACTTCATGAGAAGTTGCAAATATACACCGTAATTTCTACATCGTATCATAGAAGGATTCAGATTAGAGCAGGAATTTCAAACTTGTTTCTTAGGAGGTTTGAAGTTTCAGTTCAATGTAGCAATATCTCTTAAGAGCTAAGAAGATGACCTTCAATGGGCTGAGGCTAGAGTGTGCCTTGGAAGGAAACTTTAATTTCATTGAATGGAAAGATCCCATGGAGGAGGTATTCCGTGACAATGGATTGCTAGAATACATCAAGAGAGATGTTACAAAGCCAATAGAATCGATGCATAAAACCTCTCTTAGTGGAAGAAATATGTCGCCAAGGTGTGGATAATAATATTGGAGGGAGTACGGGACCACATTGTCAACAATCTCCATGTGAAAGAAAATCCTTATGCAATGTGGTAGTCACTGAAAAATCTAATCTAGAATAGTAGTGAGCACAAAAAGTTGGTGCTCAAGGATAAACTTTGAAGTATCAAGATGTAGAAGAATGAATTTCTCCTGCAATATTTGAGGAGGTTCACACAAGTTCATGATGAGATTGTAGGAGTTTGTGTTCTTTTAAAGGATGAATTGGTAATCATAGCCCTTGTGGGCCTTCCCACGAGTTGGCATAGCTATCAAGATTAAGTGAACGAGAGGGAGAAAATATCGAATTGGAAACACTGATGGTATGATTTGGTACATGAGGACACAAGGAAGAATACCAGAGATGGGACCTCATCCAAGGGCAAGGATGAAGAAAAATTTGCATTGGTTGGAAAGGGAAAGAAGGGGAAAGGGAAAAAAGCTCAAACCAAACCAGAATCCAGCCAATGGGGAAAGAAGAAATATTTGTCAAAAAAAAAATGCTTCCTTTGTCATGAATACAGACACTATGCCACAAAGTTCCCATAGAAAAAGGAAAGCAAGATGAACATAGGAGGAGCAGCAGGTGAAGCCTCAGCTTCACACTTCAACCTTGACTTTACCCTTATCGCATGCATGTCCAATATAGTGATGGGGAGCGTGTGGTACTTGGACTTAGGGTGTAGATATTTTTTCAGTTACTTGGAGGAGAAAGATCTCCAGATGCACATCAAGCTAGGGGATGACGGAAGGTACAACATGACCAATATTGGTATAGTCACCTTTCAGAGGGAGTCAGGCTCCCCTATCATGCTCAAGGATGTCATGTTTGTTCTAGACCTAAAGAAAAATCTCATATCTGTTGGAATTTTGGAAGAATGTGGTTATGATGTGATCTTAACCAAAGGAAAAGAATTCCTGAGACAAATAGCCATAGGACAGGTGTAGAAGATTGGGGTTTGTGTGAAGAATCTGTATAAATTAGATGTGGAAGACTGTGCTACATTAAGCAGTAGGGAGGAGAAAGTGTAGGGCCATGATGTAGGTGAACTTTAGCACATAATACTTGGCCATTTGCATCATTCCACCTTGAATATTATACAACAAATATCCACTAGCCTCCATAAAGGAGCACTTGAGTAGTAGGATTTATGCAAAAGATGTACCTTGGGGAAGTACATAAAATTTGCATTCCATGACCGGGACAACGAAGTGCGTCTAGTATAGGAAAAGATCCACACTAATGTATGTGAACCTTTCTCAATAACCTCCACTACCAGGAAAAAATATTTTGTCCTTTGTATTCATAAGTGTTAGATCTCCTCATGCAGAATAAAGATGAGATGTTCTCCAAGTTTGTAGGATTCAAGGCACTGTTTGAGAAAGAAACTAACAAGAAGGTGAAGGCTCTTGGGAGAAATAATGGAGGTGAGTATGCCTCGAATGAATTTAAAAATCTATGTGTGAAAGAAGACATTCGACGACAGTTGACAACACCTCACAACCCTCATCAAAATCGGGTGGTTGAGAGAAAGAATCGTAGCATTTTGGGAGCAATGAGGATGATGTTGCATGACCAAGGGATACCTCTGCATTTATGGGTTGAGGCAAGCAATATAACATTTTGTTTATAGAATTGAAGTCCTCATCGGATTCTTGGCATGATTACATTGGAGGAGGCTCTCTCTGGAAGAAAGTGGGATGTGTCACACTTCAAGATTTTTGGAGCCTCTGTTTTCTGCCATGTCTCCAAAGAACCAAGGAATAAGCTTGAGTCGACCGTAGAATTTGGGGTATTTATGGGTTACACAGAAAATCCCCACAACTACCATGTGTACTTGTCACCACTAAGAAATATATTTGTGTGAAGGGATGTAAATTTTGATGAGGAGAAAGATATGTGGTGCTCTATTGAGAGGGAGCTTTACATCCCACCAAAAGATGAGCTTTGAGCTTCAAAGGGGGAACCTCAGGAAGTTGTAGAGCAACCACAAATTGAGGAGCAGAGAGTGGAGACATTCACTCAAGAAAAACCATCCATAAAAACCGGAAAAGGACTAAGGAAGTTGATAGACTTGTGCAGGATATGAGGGAGAATGTGGGATATCCTTCAAATTTACGTAAGCAAAGGAGGCCACATGAGAGGTAGACTAGCTCCATGGCTCTTATGACTGAGATTATAGAGATTGAGTCATCATATTTTGAGGAATAAATAGAGCAACCTATATGGGTTCATGCAATGGTGTAGGAATACGAATCCATTGCAAAGAATAGTGTTTGGGAAAAGGTCCCAACACCAACATATAAATCAATAGTGGGTTTGAGATGGAACTTCAAGGTGAAGCAAGAAACAGAGGAAAGCATAGAGACATATAAGGCCAGATTTGTGGCCAAGGGGTACTCTCAAGTAGAGGGAATTAACTGTGAGGAGATCTTTTCTCTTGTAGCAATATACTTATCCATTAGATCAATTCTTGCTCTCACTACACAGATGAATAGAATAGCCACCAGATGGGTGTAAAAACAACAATTCTCAATGCAGTTATTAAGGAGGTGGTGTACATAGAGAAACACAAAGATTTTGAGACATTTTATCAAGACTCTCATGTGTGCAAAATCAAGTGAGCGTTGTATGATCTCAAACAAGCACCTCGTGCTCGGTACACCAAGATCAATATCTATCTCATTGGTTTTGGCTTCACCATAAATGAAAGAGTCACTCCCTCCTTCGTACACCTAGAACTCACTAACACTCCCTGTCACACACTCTTATTCATTCATTTACATGCATTTTAAACTAGTACTCCCTTGTGTTTCCGTGGAACTCCCTAACAATCCCTAGCATACATCGACACACCCTACCACCTAGCACATCTTGGCATGTTTCCATGGCCTTTAGCATGCCTTAGAACTACCTAAAATATCTTGTCTCTCCCTCCTTATCACATCTGGGACTCACTGACACTTCCTATCACAAAATCTTATTCATTTATTTCCATGCATTATGTTGACCTAGTCCTCCCTTGCGTTTCCCTGACACTTTGTAACACTTCGAAGCGTGCGTTGGCACATATGGCACCTGGCACATCTTGGATTCATGTTGCCCTATCATTCTAGCATGATTTAGCATTGCCTAACATACCATGTCACTCCCTAGTTAACACAGTTAGAACTCACTCACACTCTCTATCACACACTCTTATTCATTCATTCCATGCATTTTTACCTAGTTCTCCATTGTGTTTCTCTAACACTCACTAACACTCCTTAGCATTCATTGGCAAACTCTGGAACTTAGTACATCTTGGCACGATTCCATAGCAATCTAGCATGCCTTGGCACTGCGTAGCATACCTTATGAATACCTCCTTACCACACTTGGAACTTGCTAACACTCCCTATCACACACTCTTATTCATTCATTTCCATGCAATTGAAACTAGTGCTCCCTTGTGTTTCCTAACATTCCCTAACACTACCAATAATGCATTGGCACCACACCCTAGTACTTGGCACAACTTGCCATGCCTTAGCAATTGGCGTGTCATGGCATGCCTAACATGCCTTGTGTCTGTCTATCATGTGTTAGCACTTCTTGGCATTCCCTGGCACACATTTCCACTCCCTATTTGTTATGCCTTTATCAATAGCGTTACATATTTTGCAACATGGTAAACTAACCAAGTCATTGAAAAAATAATGTTCTGCCTATCCAAAAGTCTCCTTTTGTCCGAAACTACTTTGTCAACCCCCTGACACACACTCTTATGCGTTCATCTCCATGCATTTTGACCCAGTTATCCCTTGTTATGCCCTGACACTCCCCATTAACACTCCTCGACATGGATTAACAATTTTTGGCATGTGTTAACATGTATTTTCATTCCTTAGCATGCCATAGAACTCCTTAGCTATCATGCTCTCACAACTACCCTTACTTCATTTACAACATGGGAACCCAACCAAATCCTACCTTGACTACAATAGCTTGACCAAGTTACAGTTACTACAACTAGACTATTCCTCATTCACCTAAGAATTTCCTATAACTCATCTTCGGCTACTCATGTTAAATCTCAACTCATACAATTTAACATGTTACGAAGACAAGTTTCACATCCAACTGTGGTCGTAAAACAACTAAGTAACATAGTTTACATCTTGACATGTCATAAAACTCGGCATGTTTGACAATCCCTTGGCACAATGTGGCACATGTTAGCATCTGTTTCATTTCTTGGCATGCTTTGGCACTCCTTAGAAAATCCTAGCACTCCCCAACACCTAGCACACCTAGTACTCACTAACACTATTTGTCACACTCTTATTCATTCATTTGCATGCATTTGAAACTAGTGCTCCCTTATGCTGCCCTAGAACTTGGACGTAGCACTCACTAGCATGTGTTGGCGCCACACCTTGATGCCTAGAACATCATGGCGTGCCTTATTACTTGCCATGTATTTCCATGCCTAAAATTCCTTGGAACTTTCTAGCATGTGTTAGTACTTCCTAGAATTCCCTAGAACACCTTGCCACTCCCTAGCTATCATGCCCTCATAAACAGCCTTACTTTTTTGCAACATGGGAAACTAACCAAGGCTCACTTTGTCCACACCTTATTGTAACTATAGGCTTTCCTCTTGCAAATTCTATTCTTAACTTCTCCTAACACACTTCATCCTTGGGACACTTAGAATCCACTAACACTCCTTAGCGCACAATTTGATTTGTTCATTTCCATGCAATTTGACCTAGTTAACCCGTGTGATGCCCTCACAATCCTTAACACTCCTCAGCACGTATTGATATTGTCTGACATATGTTAGCACACCTTTTCATTCCTTTTCATGTCATTACACTCCTTAGCTATCATACCCTCACAACTACCCTTACTTTTTCTTAGACTTGGGAACCCAACCGAGTCTTGTGTCGAGTACAACAACTTGACCAAGTTATAGTTACTATAACTAGACTATGCCTTGTTCACCTAAGAACTGCCTATAACTCATCTTAGGCTAGTCATGTCCAATCTCAACTCATCCCACTTAACAAGTTACAAATTCAAGGCTCATGTCCGAATGTGGCCATGAAACAACTAAACAACATAGTTTATGTCTTGATATGCCATAACACCTCACACGTCTAACAATACCTAGCATTATGTGTCATGTGTTAGCATCCCATGCATTCCTTGGCATTCTTTTGCACTACCTGGCACACCATAGCACTCCCTGACATGCCTTGGCACTACATGGCATATAACCTTGTTACTCACTCCTTAGCACACTTGAAACTTGCTGACACTCCCTATCATACACTCTTATCTATTCATTTCCATGCATTTTTAACTAGTCCTCCCTTATGTTTTTGTGGCACTCCCTAACACTCCCTTGCACACATTGACACACTCTTATGCATTAATTTAAATGCATTTTGATCTAGTGCTCCCTTGTGCTTCCCTAGTACTCCCTAACACTCCTTAGCATGCATTTGCACACCTTGGTGCTTGACAAATCTTGGTATGCTTACCTAGCATTCTAGAATGCTTTACCACTACCTATCATACCTTGTCACTCCCTCCTTAGCACACATAGAACTTGCTAACACTTCATTTCCATGCATTTGAAACTAGTGCTCCCTTGTGTTTCCCTAGCACTTCACCCTCACACTCTCTAGCATGCGTTCACGCCACACCCTGGCACGTGACACAACTTGGCATGCCTATCATGCCTTGGAACTATTTAGAAATTGTTAGTACTTCCTCACATTCCCCGACACAACTCGGTACTTCTTAGTTGTCATTCCCTTGTAGAGAGCATTACTTTTTTTGCAACTTGGAAACCCAACCAAGTCATTGGAAAAACAATGTTGTGCCCAACACAAAGTATCCCTTTGTCTGAAACTGCTTTGTCTAGCCCCTTAATATAACCATATGATTGCCTCCTACAAGTCTTATTCTGACCTTCTCCTAACACACTTTATCCTTGAGACACTTGAGACACAATGAATTCATTGACACTCCTTGGCACACCCTCTTATTTGTTCATTTCTCTGAATTTTCACAAATTTCTCCCTTGTGATGTTTTGGTACTCCCCAAAACTCCTCAAAATGTATTGACATTGTCGTGCATGTGTTAGTACGCCTTTTCATTCCTTGGCACACCCTGGCACTCCTTAATTATGATGCCCTCACAACTACCCTACCTTTTTTTGGGACTTGGGAACCCAACCAAGTCTTGCCTCGACTACAACAACCTGACGAAGCTACAGTTACTACAAATAGTTTGCACCTTGTTCCATGTGAGATCCGTTAGATCTCTAGTAGACTACATCCTCATCAAAGGTAACATCTTGGTGGACCTTAACTTGTCGTTGGGTTAGAGCATAAATCATATAAGCCTTTAGTGATAGTCGTCGAGTTAGATCATAAATCATATAACCCTTTAATGTCTCACTATATCTAGCAAATGTTCCATTCTTCCTAGAAGGCTTCACATCTTCCTCCTCTCCTAGGGTACATGAATGTAGATTGGACAACATCTAGTTTCTCACCTATGAAATCCTCTTCCAGACTCTTATTCCCTAATATCGAGTCAGGAATTTTGTTTTGAACATAGATTTTCATTTCGATGCCTCTCCCCATAACAATGTGGGTGAATCTTGATAATGAATCATTTCCTTAGTAGACTCCATAATAAACTTCTTCCTCCTTTCAGAAACCTCATTCTACTAAGGGTTGTAATGAACTATCAACTCCCTTTTAATCCTTGCTTCCTTTCAAAAGGCAATGAGGTCCTTGGAATTATACTCTCCTCCATTATCTTACATCATAACCTTGATCTTTTTCTCTGTCAAGCTCTCTACCTAAGTCTTGAACTCTTGAAACCTGCTAAAGGCCTCATCCTTGGTCTTCGTGATGTAGATCCATGTTTTCTAGGAGAAATCATCAATTAATGTCGCATAGTACAAGAAATCGCCCAAATATGATATTGTTATGGGCCCACATACATTTTAAAGTATTTGATCTAGGAACCCCTTGGACTTATTGTCAATGCTTGAAAATATCCCTTGACATTCTTTCCAAGTGAAAAACTCTTACAAACCCCTTCACGCTTTACTTGAGTTATGGAAAACTTGTAACCATCTTCCTCAATGCTAGCAAAACTTTGTAGTGTATCTGAGAAAATATTTAAGGACATACTAACATATATTCATGTTATCATGTACCAATGCTTAGGCTAATTATCCTAACAGTGTGTACATGCCTCCCTCTCAAAGACTAATCACCTTCGCAAAATCTATTCTTGAGCCCTTATTCCATACAAGGACTTGTCCATTAATAAATGAAAATCTATACCCTTTGTCTTCCAAGGATGAAGTAGATATTAAGTTCATTTTCAATCTTGGTACATACAACACATAATTTATATGAATATTTTCTCGTAACTCTAAGTGGAAAGGCGACTTCCTCCCTATCAATTATGTGAGACTGTCATGGTCACCTGTCATATGTTTGGAGACACCACTGTCCACTAACCAAATGTAAGTATGATATCACAATAATGCCTATAAGTGTAGAAGAGAAGAAGTAATGTATATCATTTATACTATCATTGCTCTTTTCTAATGTGGATGCTTATCATCATCATTTTCTGCTAATGAAGCATGTTTCTCTCTCTTTCTCTTCCTATCATTCTTCCCTTCAAGACACAAGTTGTTTTTATAGTAACCTAACATTGTAAGTTGTGACAACTCAAACAATGAATCTTTGACATATCCCTATTCTTCTAACTTTGAATGGGAGGAGGTCTTCTACATGTATTCCTTTTATGAAAACTTTCGAATTTTTGTCTTCCTTTACCATTCTTGATATGAATTGCAAATGGTTGGGACTTGGCCTCTTGAGATCTCTGAATCGTCCCCTTTGATAATAGCCTATACTCCTCTTGGGCACAGAAGCCCATAATTGAACAAACTTTGTAATTTTTATTTTATCACAAATTCTTGATACAAATGGATCCCATGAATCCAGAAACCCATTAAGGGCAATAGTCACAACTTTTTATTCATCAATATTTTCTCCAATGGTCATATGTACATAAGATTGTAACAAGAATTTTTTTTAACAACTTTTAATTTTGATCTTGATGTTAAAAATTCTCAAAATTATAAATTACCCATAAATATTCTAATGATTATCTACATTTATCAACCATGTTATTTATATGATTATTGATAACATAATATGTGATAATAATAGTATGAATAGAATTGAAATATATTTTAATAATTTACTTTATTTCTTAAAATCCAATCCTAGAATATTTTTCAAATTTAAATTTAAGATTTGCTGACCTTATTAGGGTGGTTAATGTTTTTGCTGGAATAAATAGTTAGTTATTTAATTTATATGGCTACTTAGACCATAATGTGTGACAATAATCTTACGAATACCATTAAAATATATTTTAATAAATCACTTTATTTTTTAAAATGAAATCTTAGAATATTCTTAAAGTTTAAATTGATGATTCAGTTAAAATATATTTTAATAAACGCCTTTATATTTTTAAAATAAAATCTTAGAATATTCTTAGAATTTAAATTAAATACTTGGTTAATCTTCAGAATGCAATGGTTCATGTGATGAGGGAATGAATGACCACTGATTACTTAATTCACATGGCTTTTCATATTACATTCCTAGAATACCAACCTATATCCGGAATGAAGCTTTTGTTTGTTTGTGTGACTAAAAAAACATGGCTTGTCCTTAACGTCATCATCCATGTCTAGCGAGCACTATAAAATATGGATGTCCTAGGCATATTGATAAGAATCACAAAAATAACGTTTGTCATTTGCCATTATTAAAGGTGTTATTATTTCTTTGAATTGGGGCAGCCATCACGATGACCGGTTCATTCACTCTGTGCAGTTGTGGGTGCAGATAATCTGGCCATCATATGTAGCACCAAAAAAATCCAAAATGGGAGTCCCTAGTTCGATACTAACCTCTCCAACTTGAGCTGGGCCATTTGTGACAATGCCAATGGTGGTTAGATTCAATACCGTACAACAAAACTTCAATACTGTTCCATCCAGTACCAACAGTAAAAATTTTAGTAGCGACTACTCTACAACACCGGGCGATAGATACCAAATACATTGAATATCTCTATTTAAATAAAACCCCTAGGAATCTCTAATCAATGTATTGATACTGCATCCTTGTTTGATAATGTGATGGTATCTATCTCTTTTCCATGAATATTAAAATTTTATAGTTTCAAAGTTTGGTTGTAGAATGTATAGTTAGTCTAGTTTTTCAATGTAAGATTGAGTTACAGTGGCATAGGAATCATTATTCCCAAATTGTTTTTGTTATGGGTTATCTTTTGTAAAAAATTGAGTAATTTTGAACAAGAATATGATTTAATAAAATATTATTTTTATGTTATATTTATTTATATATTTATATATATATATAAAATGTATGTACTTTTTCTTCCTAAATAAAGGAAGTAATAAATATTGTTCTGATTGTTTTGTTTTTTCTATTTTCCTTGTATCAACCTCATGTTGTTCATAAATAAATAAACAAATTATTGCTCAATAATGTATTTCATTTGTATACCATCTAGAAGCACATTGTCTAAGTATAATGGGTGAATAAAGATCATCTTGGTACCTTTTCACCTATATTTTTAATGGAGGTTGATTAACTCAGTAGATGTGACCTTTTAGGAATAAGTCTCATAATTTTCAATCTTTAAAATTAAAAAATTATGAATGATGTATATTTAATAGTATGAAAATATTTTCTTAATATACATATTTTAATAGTTGAAATTAAGGGTTTCCAAACACTTTTTCAATTTATGATCTCTACTCCTAAATTGCACCTCCATAGCGGAGTTGTGAGTTTTACGTGACCTCCACTCTTGTCCTAATCTTGAAAATTCCTAATATTTCAAATGGTGCATAATTATTTTAATGATTATCTACACTTATCGACAATTTATTTTTTACAGTAGTTATATAGATATCACAAATAACCCAAATTATTTTATTAATTATAGAAACTTATCAAGTATTTATTTATATGAGCTACTTATATCATAATCAAAATAACATATCTGAGCTATTGTGATTCATAATTAATCCAAAATCTCTTTGTGAGAAATCACATCTTAAATTATTAAGGTTTGTGTGTTTCTAATTAAGTGGTTCATCATGAAGACAGAGATGATGAACAATAATAAATGGTTTGGATGATGAAACACTTGTAGGCCCTAATAAATTACCATGTGATTTATCCAAAATATACTTTGAATTAAGATTAATCATATAAATCCAAAAATTCATAACATTTATATTAAATATTATGAATCAATAACTCATAACATTTGTAAAATAAAAATAACTTTGTAACATCAATATATATTTACCAAAAAAAAGAAACTTACCATATAAAAATTCATAATTAAGTGGTTCATCATGAAGACAAAGATGATGAACAATAATAAATGGTTTGGATGATGAAACACTTGTAGGCCCTAATAAATTACCATGTGATTTATCCAAAATATACTTTGAATTAAGATTAATCATATAAATCCAAAAATTCATAACATTTATATTAAATATTATGAATCAATAACTCATAACATTTGTAAAATAAAAATAACTTTGTAACATCAATATATATCTACCAAAAAAAAGAAACTTACCATAAAAAAATTCATTTATTAAATAACATTTATAATTACGTTCATAACCCATAACCCATGTTTTCTCATAACATTTTTATTAGATATTACGAATCCAAAACTCAAAACATTTGTAAAATAAAAATAACTTTGTAACATCCATATAGATTTACCAAACAAAAAGAAACTTACCGTAAAAAAAATATATCATTTATTAAATAAAATTTATAATTATGTTAAGAACCCATGTTTTCCATAAGCATTACATCAGTTTTATATTGATATTTCAACTAGTACTTTAGCATTAATAAGGTGATCTGCTTTCTTCTGGTTCGGTCATGACAACATTAATTCGTTTATGTTATAATTGACATTCCTTTAAGTTAGAATTAAAAATATATATAGTTTGGTTCGACTCGGAGATTTAATTATGTGTTTCCGATTGGTGATCCAACAACACATCTTGGATTGGGTTCATTAAAACAACAATATGTGGGGATTTACATTTATGACTTGTTATTTTATGGAATTTAGGTGGTATGCAATTCCTCCACCCGGTCTCACTCACTACCATTGATTTCCTTGAGGTTAACCGAATGGATTCGATGTATGGGTGGGAAGTTAATGTAACCAACTACCCCATCCCCCGCCCCAGTGGATAATTTTCTCTTAGACAGTTTCAGAGAAAGAGGCTTCACGGTCGAGTGTTTGAGTTTTCCTATTTTCATAGAAGGGTTTACACAGTGGATTACTCTGGTAAGAGCTTTTTTCCCTCTCTATTCCCTTTTGATTAAAATGACTAGAAGAGAGTCTAATCATTTTCACACAAGGTTTTTCGATTAGTTGGATATGGCTTTGGTTTACATGCATAATGCCACCCCTCTCTAGTTTTATTTCCGAGTAAGGATTCGTGCTAGGTCCATATGGAAAGGTGGGTCACAAAGGAGGTTTTCTTACTCAACAATCTACCCGACTTCTCACAGGGAAACCTAAGCTATAGTTTACTTATTTTCCTCCAAATCTATCTATACATATGCTTCATTAGATGATTTCTTACTCCTTTCTTTTCTTATTTCCAATGGGCAGGTTTCGGTGGATTGCACTTGACTAGGCCTAGTGGAGTTAGGGTTCTGCTTTGCTGCAATTACCCCTGGGTACTCTTTTTCTTTCTTCTCTGTTATGGCCAAACCTTGGTCTTGTAATTATAGAGTGTTGTTTGTTCCAGTCATGGCTACGTCTTATGTTTTATCTCGTTTGAGCGTTTGCATTCATTTTCTTCTTTTGTGCTCCTTCCTAAGTATGAAGCATGCTCGTGTCTAGGTAGGAAGTGTTTCCAATGTCTACAGTTGGGGTGAATGTTGTATAATGAACATTATTTTGTGGTGTAAATTTATTAAGATTGTTTTGAGAGAAATATGGCTCTGCATAAACACTTGATGTCACAGTTTGGCTCACAGTAGAGTGTCAATTCTTCGTTGTAATTAAATAGATGTTTATGGGCGTTCCTGTTATGTTTTCCTCAACTAAATCTAAGCTTTGTTTTTCCTCTAGATTATTTTGAACATTTTCTTTAATTTAAGCCAAAGGTGGGTGTGCACATGCTTACACACACATATATATACTGGTCTACTTCTAGTTCTTGCTTGTTTTTGTACAATACCATTGCGATACATATTCTCTTGCTTCCAAAATCTTGTGTATATATATATAGTCAAAGTTATTTTGTGATTGTTATTACTTCTTGTTTATAATTTACATGAATGAGTTTTATGAAAAATTTACAACCATTTTTTTTAAATGCATAAAGAAAACGAGTAGTAATATTGCATTCTATTGGTTGCTAGTCAGGGTCCTGATGATGAAAACCAGAGTCAACAATGCCTTCAAAATATACAAGAACTCTCAGATAGATTGTATTCATAATACAAATGAATAAAATATGATAAATGCTACATATTGTGACATTAAGCCATACATGGAGGGAATTTTACATTTCATCCTCTCCCCATAAAGAGCCACTTCAGACTATGCTAGCGATAAATAGTTGTATTATCAAAAGACAAGAAAAGAAACAATAAATGTAAGCCTTACATTGACACTCCCAAATTTAATAGGAGGTCCCAATCATGTCCATCATCACCTCTATGTTCTCCAATATAAGACGAATTAAGAGAATGGTAGAGTGTTATTGCCCCTTGATTTTGTCGATAAAAACATTTTGTAAGTATTGATACAAATGATGATAATATCATTGTTTACATATACAACTTCTTTGGGGAAACCCTCCAATAGTTTCTTCGCATTCTGTGAATGGTGCTCTACTGTTGGTAGACATGTGCCAATGAGCAAGGGACCCAAGTGGATTATACCTTGTGATCTTTATGGTCATTATGGCTTTGGCATGGCATGAAAAATCACTTGAAATAACCATTGGGGCTACAAAATAATGTTATCTATCTACCTACCTACCTATCTGCGAATCTAGATATATATACACATATTTGCTTTCTTTTTCAAGGAAACCTCATGATTATTTTTTTTGTAGGAGAACACCTCATTGAAAACCATTCAATTACTTTTCCACGATACATGGATGGTAAATTTGGTAAAGAGTTGGCCCTAATTAGGGTACTTAACTGCTAGGGGATCAAGAAAGTTGAATATGTAACCTCCCTAACTTTGGGTGAGAGAGGTCTCACATTTGGCTCATGAAAGATTTGCATACATGGCTTACATATCAATGAGCTAATTAAAAAAGGAAAAAGGAATTTATTGAATTAAAAGGATATATATTAGACCTTTCAAAAGCAAGTTATGAAAGTTTTTACTATTACAGAACCTGTGATATATATCAACAACAGAAAACTGACTTTCCATGGCTTAAAAAAAAAAAATACATCATTGTAGAAGTCAAAGTATCTGTCTGTAGAGAATTTTATGGCTAAGGTTCATGAATGAAATCATTTATATGCGCATGCCAAGAAACTAAAATGGTTCAACCACCCTGCTCCAACATCATAGATAAAATGACAATGGGATGTTGAAAGCTAAAAGAAAAGTTTATAGACTCAACCTAGAAAATGGAGTAAGTGTTTGACCAAGATTCAATTAAATCTATTAAAAACTACGTTAATAGTGAATTCACTGGGTTTTTTGCTCCCAATGGAGAAATATGCCTAAGATAAAATCATTATAGGAGAGTTCTTAGGAATCTATTCTTGATATTATCTTAACTTGCTTAAAATTCCAGGATGAGGTTCCTTCCATGGAGCACTCGTGGAAGATCCATAGACATAAACTGATGCCAGCATTAGGTTATTGCCTAGCCATCTCTATCAAATATTTATCATATTTTCCCAAAACAACATGCTTCCAATTTAATATGAAATTTTATTCATCAAAATTGGAAAACACATAATGTAATGATCTAATAAATCATGTAATAATCATCATCTAATTAACCAATTACCTTTGTTTTTTTAGCATAACATGATTATCTCATAAAATTTATGACAGTAGTCACTAAAAACAAACCCAAAAACCAAAAATAAGGAGTATAAGTGTTCTTGAATTCCTTTAAGTAACTTGAATGTAAGATTATTGTATAATTATAATATATATGAGATACGAGCAAAATAATTATCATTGTGATATAGAAGATTACAAAACAAATAAAATCTTATCCAATGCTACGAGAAATATTTTGAAGAGCATAAGGTGCCTTCAAATCCAAAGCTTAATCCTTATAAAAACATTCTAACTTCATATCGTTGAACAACTAATACATAGTTATAAAAATTAATTAGAATCTAGGTTCACTATTCTGAGGTCAAGTTAGAAAAGTTGTAGTTCTATTGTTTTTCGAATTATTATGCCACAGAAACCATAAAACTCTTTAATACTCATCTTTGTCATATTTTCCCAAAAAAACATACTTTCTTTCAAGACCTCAACATGGATTTGATAGAGGTGCGGGTTGTTTGGATTGTGTAGAGCCTAGAAAACCCAAAGCATCCCTTTTCCCCGATCCCCATTGGACAAATCTATGTGTCAAGCCATTCTCTGTGTCATGATAGGCAGGAAAAAGTGTTTTTCTCATAACGTTCATACCACGATGTGATCCCTTAATAGGGTTTTCAGATTGAGAACATTTGTTGACCTTTCTATGACATGGTTGTTTGTCAAAAGTTGTCCAAGGTATATTCTTTTCTGAGACTCCTTTTTTCCATCTTTTCTGGACGTAGATACATTTACTCTACCAAACATGTTCATTTCTTATTAATATTATAGAGCATATACTTTATTTTATGGTTTTTTCTACCTATTATCCAGAGTCTTACCCATAACCCATTTCTAGTTACTTGTTTTTGTTCCCTTCTATAAAGCATTGAATGGATCTCCCAAAAGATTTAATTTTGTTTATACAATGCTTCATTCATTTCCACTAAAATACTAAAATCCAAATGCCAGAGGTGTTTGTTAGATGTTTCTTATGAATTCATAGATAAGGTTGGTGTATTTCATATATTCACATTGCAATACTAAATGTTGAATGTAACTCTTCAATGATCCATCGATTGAATTTTAAATCATTGAGATCTTTGTTTGTACAGAATTGAGCTCAGTAGCAGTATAACACGTTTTAATTCTATTATTCATCAAGTTTTGTACCTTTGGAATTGGAATTGGTTTAAGTATCTACATAAAAACATCTAGTTCTCTTCTAAGTGCGGGTACCTGCCCTTGATTTCCGACACATAGGCAAGCCTTGAAAGTGTGAGAATATGAAGTAAAAGTATCATGGGAGAAATACCCATTTCACTCTAAGGTATTTGTGTGTCAGCAACAATGGCTTTCATAAGTGGAGTACTCTCCCATGACAACCCAAAACACTCGTGGAGGGAAGAAACCAAATGAACTGAATGAATTAGGAACTTCCAGGTTTAGTGCTAAGACTAAAGCCATTCCATATCCCTACTAGAGTAGGATATTTCTTAAGATATAAATTTGGTTGAATATGTAGAATATATAAAGGTATGAATAGAGAAACATGATTAATAAACTCCATGGTGTTATCAAGTAGAACGTCTAGTTAAATACCGAAATGAAGTACCTATTTCAATGTAATTGATATGTTCAGTAGGGGTCTAAGTGTCTTTACTGGTGCTTTTTCATCTTTTACCAAATAGAGGACATGGGCTTGACCTCATTTACTGGTAGGTGAATACTTTTAAAACCTTTTCCTTAACAATTGTTAACATGATGACTTCTGTTAGAAACTACCTTATGAGGAAATAAATGGTGTGAATGTCATGACCAATGTTTTGGCTAAGAGAGTTCCTACAAAGATTAATGAGACAACAATACTTGAGGAAAGATTAGTGGATTAGTTATTGGAACAGAAGAAAGATGCTAATCAAAATCAACATTGTGAGAGCTTATTTGGATAGATTTTTACATTAATATTAATCAATAGAAAATTGTGAAAGGAGGTGACGTGGGGATTGCACAAAGGCTAAATTTGTTGTAGGAAAATTTCAATGATACTCTTTGAAAAAGATAAACCCTCAGAGATTCATCATAGCATAAATTAATTCAAGATAGATGAGAATTCTTCTACAGGATTTAGAGTGATCTCAAGTGAACTATGCATGTTCTGTAGATGTGCTTGATGGAAACATCTCATGCCTAAATGTGCAATCACCATACTTGATTCTACTTCACCAATACATCTTCCATTCATCTTACACTCCCAATATAGATTTGAGTGCATGCTAGATAGATGTCATTTTGACAGAGGTCCTCCTATGCAACATATTACCTAGCAAACCATTTTCATTACAACATATCACATAATTTCAAGGTTGGTTTGTGACTACAAAAAATAAGATACCCTGGACACTTCAAAATGAAAGTAGAAACACAAAAATAGGAAGAAAAAATTAAGGGTTGGGGATTTATATGTTTTACATGACGTTTAAATCCCTAATTTTTTTGTGTAGAGAACAATACAACACTAGACATGGGGCCTATAGTATGTCAGAAATTGCTATGTTAACATGTCTACAACACTTATCATATTGTGGTGTGATCAATATTCTCTCTTATACAAGAAATCTTGCTAAGGTACAACAACCAAGAACAATAACTTAAATGGAAACATTTAAGAAATATAAACTCTTTGTTATGTTCAAGATAGATAACACTTTATCAATTTTTCCATGGACATAGTGGGTTACTCTACAATGTATGGTATCAAACCTCTAAATCTATATGTTCTTGATGGAGTACTTGGAATTTGGAAATGGCCATAATAGACTATAGATATTTTTAGAACACACAAAAGAAATGTCATTTCACTGCAAAAAAAATACAAATTTTAAATCCAATATAAAAACTTTATTACAATATTGCCACTGAACCAAAACAATTTTTCTTGATGCCAAGCATCAAACATAATGATTGCATTTAATAAACATTCAAAGAAAAATCATATAGTGACAACTTATTTTTAGCGTCCATAGCATTGTTTGTTGTAACTGAAGCACTATGAGCATGTTTTTGTAACTTATCAATAATTATGAATAATTACATGTTCCTTTATATGCTATTGGCATTGTTGAGGAATTTCATAAACTTGTCTTTTTTCAAAACTTTGTTATGGATTTGCATGATGTGGATTTCCTTAGAGAATTTCTGTAGCTACCAACTATACTACCAAGAGATAGATCATTAGTAGTATGGCCTTCGACTCAAGATCAGTGCAATCTTGATGGATTACCACCACCTCTTAGTGACACTAGAAACATGAATGTTCTAGAGCCTATATTACTTACCAAGAGACTCCTCCCATGCCTCAACATTGGGTTTCATTATCGAGACAATAGCACATTTCATAGTCTAAATTACCTTATAGTTTATCTTCGAAACAATGGTCTATCTAAAGATCTTATCTTGTGTTTTCTTCATTTAGCCTTGGATGTTAGGAGAGGTAGAACTGGTGGATAGTGACCTAGTCTCTAGATCCTTTCCCTTTACATATCTCCCTTCATTGTGACTGCCTACACTTGGATCTGAGGGTTTTCTCATGTTTTCGCATATAGACTTCATGTTTCTACTTTATGTCTTGTTCTTTATATAGGCTATTTTTTCATACTGCTACTTTGTATTGACATCATTCTACTTGAAAGTCCCATTGGCCTACTTTTGTGGTCATTTTTTAGACATTCAATAATTATTCTTATCCTCCATTTAGTTTTGGATATTCATAGAGCAATTACTAGCAGAGCCTGATTGCCACTCACTCTTTGTATTCCATACTTTCTGTCCATCTCTTCCAAATCTAGTTTTAGCTTCTATAGCCCTATTTAGATCTCAGGTTAGGTAAGTACCTCATTTTATTTCTCTTACTTTCTTATTGCTTTATTTAGGAGTTCATCTTGAATTCCCACTTCGTATTGATATCTATGTACTCTGCAGTGACATTGACCTATTTTTGTATTCATTTTTTGGAGACTGATAAAATCTCATCTTATCTTATTACCTTGATGGAATCTTTCTATGTAGATGATTAATTATTTTATATGGTAGTCTATTGCTGTAATGCTTCGTCAACATATCTCTTTTTCTTCAAGCTTTGAAATACCAAGTTGAATTTTTATGTAGGTGAGTTAAATTAAAGGCATTGAAGAATATTTCTAAAATCCAATGGTGTGAGGTTTCAGTCTCAAGATTACCATTGAATCACCCATCCATGTTTTAAACATATCTACATAAGATTTTCATGATGTGGTTCGTGATGATGTGTTTTCTGTACTACTTTGACCACAACTGCTGCAACTAGTGGGTTTGAGGTACTTTAATTTTGCAAAATAGTTGACGTTAATATTCCACATATTTTCTAAAGTTTGTTGCCTAGAGTCAATCCTAGTTGTCAAAGTACTCCCATTTTGCAAAATTTATGATACAAATCTATAGTTTTCAAACAAAGGCTTTTGATGATTTTTTCAAGTTAAATGTGTTGCGTAGAGTTAGTCGTAATGATCAAAGTACTTTGCAAGGTTTATGATAGAAATATACAATTTTCAAACAAAGGCTTTTGATGAATTTTTCAGGTCTAATGTATCCCTGAGAAGTTTAAATCCATAGCCAAGTATGTTTCCTCTTTTATTTCACATCCAATAGAAGAAACAAGGGCAAAACTCCACAATACCCTCGAATCCATCTCTGAAGCTCCATATGCAGCTGTAGAATTTCCCAAAAAAATACGGCCATCATATGGTGTAATGGAGGTATACAAGATTCTTATTGATAGAGAATATGACATCCAAGAGGAGAAGGGAGGACACAAATTTATGCCCAAACCAAATGATTATCTTATACTCTTGACAAGAGTACCTCAACTTGTGGGAGACCTTCATGACTCCATGATGGTTTTAGTAAGTAGGATAGAGTTTGGTGAATATGAAGATAGCAAGATTCTCGAGGTGAAAATATGTGTTCTAGATATGCATCCTTTTTGTGCCAAAAATAGCAATATGAGAAATGAATGTTTTGGTATTTATCTTGGTAACATGGCAACAAATTTTTGAATTTGGAATGCATTGCATCCTATGTTGGGCAATGAAACAATCAATTTAGCTATGCTTGGGAAGGCGGTATACTATAATACAAAGGTGTGCACTTGTATTGTTTTAGGCCTCTATAAGATTTGAAATATCTACATTTATCATTGTTTTTTAGTGAACTGTAGTCTAACTGGTTGAGTGAACAAGCCAAAAAATGAGCCCTAAGCTAACTATGTTTTATAGGACTATAATGAGGACAGTGTCAAATAAAATTATGATCATATAGCAAACATTATGAGTCCCACATGTTGAATGATTCTCAAGCTTCTGCTATATTTCAGTGCAGTTAATGCTGCTAAGAAGAAAAGGCATCCCTTTATAAATTTGATCTAGTGCCTTGGTGGGACAAGGAAGACCTCGATGCTAGTTTCGCTTCTTTTTGTCTTAGTTCTTTGGAGGTACAAAGTACTAGTGTGTGCACCAGAAAATGCCGCAATATCAAAAATTGCACTGAGATTCTTGAAATTAGTTACAATTCCATCTAACCAGTGCCTCGATATATGCAACCTTCCCTGTATTTTGACCTTGAGTGACCTTTGACTAGTTGGAAATGAGGAGCACTTAGATGTTGAAGGTCCTGTGGAAAATATTTTCCTTCCATATCAAGAGGAACACCTGTTAAAATGTTGTGTGCCAATGACAGGATGGAGGTAGAGAGTGGAATCTTTTCTTGGTTTTCTTGAATCGACAGTTTCATAATATGAGGTTTTCAATAAACAACACAAAAGATGCAATCAATTAACTTTCTACAACTTGTTAGGAAAAGGCTTGGAAACTTAGCTACCAACTTTTTTGAGTGTGCAGATATTTTATTGAATGATTATCCAGGACCAATCTCAGAGAAATAGGATTTGGATTATCTGACTAAATTTGTTAAGTGTTTTGTAAATCTAATAAATAAGAATGCATATAATGAGAAAATTCTTAGAGCATGATTTTCCCGTGATGGACAATTATGTGAAGAGGCAACAAAGTGCATAGAGATATTTAGAGAGAGAGAGCGTGATTAACAATAGAATGTTCTTATAAGAATCCCTTTGTTGCTCGAGGAGTGAATGTATCCATCTTATAAGGAAGTAACTACGTTGTGCAAGAACAATCCCCAGGAAAAACATTTTAAAAATGTGTTTATTAGGTGCTAAAGTGGTCTTTTCAACTATATCATTGTCTGGAAAGAGATGCATGAACTTGGCAACACGATTTGACTGTTTGATTATTGATGAGGTAACTCAGCTCAAAGAGGTCAAATCTACAATTGCACTACATATTGAAGTTGTATCACATGCATTTCTGATAGGAGATTCAAATTAGCTACCAACAATAGTAATCGGCAAGGCTTATTTACAGTGGCCTTCTGAAAAGTCTCTTCCTAAATTCAGTTTCCTAAAAGTTCTTATAAGTTTATTAATTCCATGAAATGATTGGTTCATCAACTTGCGGAGAAAATGAAATATGGAAGAAGTCTCTTTGAAATATTGGAGAGGCTTGAAAACCGAGTTCATCCTCTAAATGTATAATATTACTTGCAACCATCGATAATTCTTTTCCCAAATGGGGAGTTGATCCAGGTGGATGTTGGTGGCCACCCACCTATCCCATTTGGACCCCCACAACTGTCTCTTTCAGCTTTTTCAGTTTCCTAAATTGTAGCACAGTTTACTATTTTTAGCAGTTTTTCGGGTCCTCAACTTCCAGAGCCGTTTTGAGGTCCTAAACGACGTTTTTTTGGGAATTTGGGGCAACATGGATCCTCCCAAAGTGGTAGTACTCGGATAGATCTTTCTAACGAGCTATCGTACGCGTTAAACGGAGATCGTATGCCAAAGTTACGACCTCGGGAAATTGATGTACCAATTTACCCAAACGGGGCCCACAATTTGGCGTTTCATCTTCTAGGGTTAGGTTTCGGGATGTGAAGGGTTTTCCATTGTTTCTTAACAATAAATAGGCCTTCGTGCCTCATTGTAACACAGTTTTAGAACAGTTCAGAGGCATGTAGCCACCACATCTCTTCTCAGAGATAAGCTACCATCGCCCTAGCTGGTTTATTTCCATTTCTGGTTGTAAGCATATTTCAGTATTTTACAGTAATGAAATGAATTATTATTTCCGCTGCATCTCTGTATTTATGGTTATCTCATCTCTATATTTATGGTTATCTCTGTAATTGGTTGCGTTCCTGTTTAAATACGGATCAGTGGTACCAGAGCGGTCTGCTTTTTCTCTGTTTTTCTTTGCATGTCCCCAACGAGGTCGGGATATAAGGAGTTAGGGCTTGAACTGGTCGAACCTTTGCAAGACCAGCCACGCAAATCTCGACGACCTCCCATGGCGGATGAGAAGAAAGACGAGGGGGCAGGAGATCCTATCAAAATCTTGCTCGAAGAAGCGCTCGAGCGGCAAAGGAACGCGATGATGGATAGCTTTGCGCAGATCCTTCAGCGGCTACCCAGAGGCGACGCATCGGCTTCCAACAGTGACTCTAGAAACGCCACACCGTTTAAGGTACAAGTGAATTTTGAAATCCCCATCTTCGAGGATCAAATAGACGCAGATGCCGTAGATAAATGGTTAAATCTGCTAGATGGGTATTTTTCTGTTCATGAATTTTCAAATCGGGAAAAGATTGTTTTCGCTCTTCTCAAAACAGCCCCCCCATGTCAAGGACTGGTGGGAAACCTACTGCGAGCAGAAGGATGAAAGTACAGGCTCACTATTTTCAGCCGCACCCACTTGGAATGACTTCCAGGATGCCATCAAGGAGCAGTACTACCCTGTCGGAAGCTATGAGGACAAATACATCAAATGGACCACACTGCGGCAGGGACGAGACCAAGATGTGCCAGAGTTCACAAACATTTTTCATACCCTTCGCACACAGTTGGGTATCAAAGATTCTGAGCTGCATGTGGTACTCAAATACTGTGGCTGCCTGCACAAATACATCCAGGAAGAGATGGTGTTCTTCAACATCTCCTCACTCGGCACAGCATACCGATACGCTGTAAAAATCGAGCAAAAGTTCAAACAGAAGAAGCGAGACTTTGGATCTGCAAATCCGAAGCCCAAAGGACAAAGGCAAGGCGGGGTGACCCAAGACAACCCGTCGAAGCCGCAAGAAAAGAACAACACCACAAAGCCAAAGAAGGACACAGGAAAGTGGTGTGAGTTCCACAAGAGTCCCACTCATAACACAAGTGAGTGTCAGACCAAGCAGTCGCTGGTGGCTGAGTTGAAGGCTTCTGAATCAGATGCATGTTCTGATCCTGAGCCAGAACCCGATAAGGGGAATGGCAAAGGGAAGCAGATCATAGATGCGGATCCCAGCGCCACTGTTGCCACCGCCAAGATCCAGAAAGATGAGCCCGAAAATCCAGAGGAAGGGGAGCGTCTTTTCCACTCACAGATGTGGGTGAAGGGTTCACCGCTACATTTCATTGTCGACAGTGGCAACCAAAAGAACCTCGTTTCAGCAGAGGTCGTGAAGCGGTTGGGCCTACCGACTACACCACACCCACAGCCGTACAGTATCGGGTGGCTTCATGAAGGACGAGATCTCAAAGTTCGCCAGTATTGCTGCCTTCCCTACAGCATCAAGCCCTTCACAGACGAGGTATTGTGTGATGTTAGACCTCTGGATGTTTGTGATGTATTATTAGGCCAACCATACTTGTGGAGGCGACATGCAGTGTATGAGTCAAGGCCTCGTGCTGTCATTATTTCTTTGAATAATTCATTATACAGGATACCGGAGGTAGCCCCACCTACCGCCACATCTTTGATCACTACCAAGAAAGGCAGCAAGCTCATATCACAGACCAGGAAATTCATCTATTTGGTTCACTCCCAAAATAAGGGGAAGATCGTTGCTACATCCATGACCCCTGCAAAGGGTTCCTCCATGCAGCAGCAGCAGCAAAGGGATGCGGTCATGACAGAACACAGGAACAACTTCTCCTCACCCACAGGGGTACCACATAAGTTTCAAGTGGGCAACAAAGTTTGGTTACATCTGCAGAAAGAACGCCTTACAAGAGCCCATCAGAAGCCCCAACCACTCCGACATGGTCCTTACACAAGGACCAAGGCTACGGGAAACAATTCTTTGAAGCACAACATTCCTCCATTCCTTCGCTTGCACCAAGTGTTCAATGCTTCCCACCATTTCTGGTCACAGCAGAGATTGCAGAACAGCTCACCAGAGACCCAGCTCAGCAAAAGCTTCCTCATCTCAGGGAGGAACTCAACGCAATAGGGACCATTGCTTCCTAAGGGGGGAGGAATGGTCTAGCTGGATGTTGGTGGCCACCCACCTATCCCATTTGGACCCCCACAACTGTCTCTTTCAGCTTTTTTAGTTTCCTAAATTGTAGCACAGTTTACTATTTTTAGAAGTTTTTTGTGTCCTGAACTTCCAGAGCCGTTTTGAGGCCCTAAACGACATTTTTTTGGGAATCTGGGGCAACATGGGTCCATGGAATGATGTTGCCTCCCAAAGTGGTAGTACTCGGATAGATCTTTCTAACGAGCTATCGTACGCGTCAAACGGAGATCGTATGCCAAAGTTACGACCCCGTGAAATTGATGTACCAATTTACCCAAACGAGGCCCACAATTTGGCGTTTCATCTTCTAGGGTTAGGTTTCGAGATGTGAAGCGTTTTCCATTGTTTCTCAACAATAAATATGCCTTCGAGCCTCATTGTAACACAATTTTAGAACAGTTCAGAGGCATGTAGCCACCACATCTCTTCTCAGAGATAAGCTACCATCGCCCTAGCTAGTTTATTTCCATTTCTGGTTGTAAGCATATTTCGGTATTTTACAGTAATGAAATGAATTATTATTTCCGCTGCATCTCTGTATTTATGGTTATCTCATCTCTATATTTATGGTTATCTCTGTAATTGGTTGCGTTCCTGTTTAAATCCGGATCAGGAGTTTTATGAAAACCGTATTGAGATTGGTTCCAATGTGGAAATGAAGCGATATCGATATGGCTATCTCATGTCAGGAATGTATGGAGCATACACATTTATTAATATAAAGGATGAAAGAGAGGAGGAAGATAAATTTTGGAAGAGTAAGAGGAACATCATGGAGGCTGCTATTGTCATGTACATACTTTCTAAACTATACAAAGGTAATTTCACTATTCTGTTTGATTTGTATATATACAAATGTGTTTTCTATCTCATAATTGGACCATTTTCAAATTGGTGTAGTGAAATGTCTAATTAGACCATTTTCAAATTAGTAAATTATTGTAGGGAAATACCTTTACAACTGCAAGTGGATACATATGTGTCCTCGAGTAATTCTTTTCTTCTTGACTATTCAAGTTTTGAAAAGTATGTTTTTTTTTATCTCAAATGATTTATAATAATGCACTTGTTAATTGATTAGTTTGGCCCTTCATGCCGAAGATAATAAGAAGAAATGCATTCTAAAGGCTGTTAAATCTTATTGCTAAATTAAAAGAGGAAAAGCATAAAAAAAAAAATCTGTATTAGTTGGATTTTGTGTTATGTAAGGTCTGTATCCACATTTTTTGAATTGGTAGAAGGTCATATTCTATTGAGAATACAATTTTTTTGTTAATAATTGTTTATTGTTTTCTTTTTTATAAAACTTGTTGAATCTCTTATCTTCTTCCTTCGAGTATCTGGGTGGAGGGCATTTGAACTGCCATCCATAATGCTGGTTGGTAATCCTAAGGAACTCTTATTGGGTTTGAACTTGTGACCTATAGTCTCATCATTAGAAACATGCCTTGGGCAGATGGTTCGATTGAGCTAACTCTTCAGGCTTAAATTTTTGTTGTAGCCAAAATGGTTGGTGTCTAGTCTTAAGGATGACAAGAGTGTTGGCTTTGACCTGCTTATAGGGTTAGTATAGTGCAAGCTTCAAACATTTGACGACTAAATTTGGGTGCTCCCATGGAAATATCAAGGGCCAAATGCTCTCATGGGAATTGAACATTGGTCATTATTGAAAAGCTCACCATTCCTACCAATGGGTCCAAACCCCTTCGAGCAACTAGTAGCCATCAATAACATCTACTCCCTTTGTTGCAAAGAATGTACCATCAACATAAGTTGGGAGAAATTCTTTTACGAGGGAGAAAATGATGAGAATTAATAATCAGAATCAGAAGTGTGCATAATTCCACAAATGGAAAGTGCATGTTGTGATAGCTTTCAATTTTTTTCTTTGTTTTAGAATTATCCTCATTCTATTTTCCTTATCTAGATGTGTCTAATTTGATGTTGCATATGGACCCAAACCCCCCTCCCCCACACCCCTACCAAGGAAAAACCCAAACCCATTGTTTCAAAATTGTTGGGAATGTAACTGGGAATGTGGGTGTGCATTTCTCTTAAATTGTAGCAACTAGAAATTTATTCTTCTAACTGACTAATTATGTAGTTTATTTTCTATGGAAAACAATGAATAAATCACACTGCAACTCTTCGCAAATAACAACACTACGGAAAAATAGAATGTTGGAAACACGTAAATATATAGCACACACAATAAAATTTGACAGTTATTTTTGGACAATTGTCCCCGAGAAAACACAATGCAGGAAAACCAGTGTAGCAGATGAGGGTTTTATTATTATATGCAGCAACAAAATTTTGAGTACAATATGGATGCCCAAAACTAACAACCCTCCACAAGATAATCTGGAAAAAAGTTAGTGAGACAAATTTTGTCTCACCCGTCATTTATACAGCTCCAAAATTCGCACAAATGTGCCACTTGAATTTCCCCTGCGTTAGCCCCTTCATTGTCTTTGTGCAAGCCAAAATTGTACTGCCTAGAAGTTTCTCTGATTAAGACGTCTAACCCAACTTAGCCTCTGAGAATGACTCGCTTGGCCTTCTAGAACTTATCTTGGCCTTTAAGCACTGAATCGATCCTCACTCTAGTTCAATTCAAATCCTCCTCTAAAGCTGCCCGCGCAGTCCCTACGTAACCTCACTAAGGAAAAATCGACCCCCATGCAACTGACTCTATGGAATTGGAATCTCCTTAGAATCACTGTCTCTGGCCCTCACTGACTGTACTTCCCCTCTGGCTCAAACACCTCTTCCCTGCTAAGTTGTTGTTGTCGAATAACCCGATCTACCAAGGAAATTCAATCTCAAATGTGTATTGCTCCAACCCCATCAAACTCCTCTTATAATCTCTCGTTGGGTCACCAACAACCATGATTAAATCCTTATCAATGACTAAAATCATCTCTAAGTTGATCCATGTGAGTTTCTAGAGAAGTATCACATCTCTTAATTAATACCTGTTAATTAATCACTTTTCCTAAGTTAGACTCAGATAATATTTAATTATTGACTAATTAACTTAATTGAGCCATCTCTAGGCATTTTATCCTAAAACCTTTTCCGGGTCCTAAAGTTCTAGTGTTTCTTAGCCTCTCTGACCAAAGTTGAGACTAGAACATCTGTCTGATGCTACCCAACCATAAAAAACTATCAACGAGCACCTACTCGCTATCCCCAAGACATTCTAGGCATATTTTAGGGACATTTCAGACAGATTTTGTGGTTGTTCTGGGAATATTTGGGGGATATTCTAGGCATATATCTTATGTTTTAACAATGGACATTAATGATTGGAGAATATGATTATTTTCCCACCAATTTTTTTGTATTACATTAAACTAAATCTCTTGTACAAGTTGCTGTAGAAATTTAAGGCCCAACCTAGTTTTAAGTTTTAGGAACCACATCAGTTTAATGGCCAACCATCATTTATTTTTTAAAACATGAATATATTTAAAAAGATCAAGAAACACATAAGTCAAACCTACTTGAAATTTTTGTTGAGAATAACACAAACTGACCCACAATTTAACACAATGATTTTTTATCCATAGACCATGGAAAAACGTTGAAGGGAAAACCAGTGAGGAGAGGGATATTTTATTTATTATAAAGAAAATTATTATAATAGTTATTTAAAGACAATTAAATATGCTTATCCCCCTCAAAATTTGTGCTTAAATTTCCTTGGAAAAAGTGTTGTGGCTACCTCCTCAAATTTCATGCCTGAAAGTATCTGAAATTTGTGCCTAGCTCAAACAAGAATTCATGCCACTATTGTATTGTCAGTATCCCTCAAAAATTCACTCCTTTGCCTTGAAACTTGTGCAATGACAGACTCAAAAATTTTCCCTAGATTTCAAAGCCTTGACACTTTTCTTTTTTTACCCCTGACCACGCTATGCACACCATTGAAAGCCTTGAAAATCAAACCGTGTCTACTCAAAATTTAAAGCTGACTATCTCAAAATTTGTGCAACATTGAATATAGCACAAAACCTTGAATTTTATGTCATAACTGACAGCAGTAAATTCTTGTCAATTCCCTCAATTTTAGCAATCAACCTATTTCAAAAGGATTTGTCTTTAGTGCAGCTTTTTGGAGTTTTTGCTGCTAGTATCTAGTGGGAAAAATTTTGTTGAAATCTTGATTTGTGTTATTGAAAATAGTTTTTTTATTGTATATATGGATTCAACACCCTGAAAAACCCCTAGGGCACTTCTATTGTGCAGGAGTTACCCATCAAACTTGTGATATCAATGAATTCTTGCCGGATTTTAGAGAAATTATAATGGAAAAACTCACTGGAAAAGCTTCCAAAAAGGTACACTAAAGACAACTCGGTTTCAAAAAATGCATTGAAATGGAATTGAAACTCATGCTAACCCAGCTACAATATGTGGTGGAGAAGAGCCTTTCTTTTTGTGCCTTCTCAGCCTGAAGCTCATTGTTGTTTTTCCTTTCTCCTGTTGTACTTCTCTCTCAACCTCCTTTTCTCCTTAACTTCAAATCTCATGAAGTGTCCAAATGGCACCTTCTCCCCTTTCCTTTTCCCTTTTGCTCTCTCATTAAGAAGAGAGAAATAACCCACAGACTTCACATTATATATATATATATATATATATATATATATATATATATATATATATTTCAAATCAATGGGTATGACATGGCTTAGTAATTCATGAATTCATCGTGAAAAAATCAGCTCTCGCATTTCGAATGTATATAGTTCTTAGTAGGACTACATGGCACTTGTCAATGTCAAATAATTTTACAGCCTTTCGCAAAAGCCTCATTTCCTCATTTCACTGAAAACATTATTTGCCTCCACCATCTTATTAATATATGTATCCTATTTTATAGGCAGATTGAAGTCCGTGAAACAATATTTGATTAGCATATATTACATTTTCTCATTTTTCATCTATCGATATTCATGTCACTACTTTGTAGTTCCTAAAGCAATTACAATCAGTTGCATATTTTTTCGTGTTTTTATTCCAATTTATATTTATTGGCAACATCAAGTAATTCCAGTTTTCTTTAGATTTGTTGTACATATTTTTGAGATCTCTACAAACCTGATGATTAAGGAAGATAATTAAGGAATTTTATATTGTTTAATGTAGTATTGTGTTTTATGGCAGTTGGATTTGTGCTCCAAGTTTTGAGCTTCTCGACTTTACACTCAGATATGCTTGTATTAATTTAATTGGTTTGGTATATATCTCGAGCACATTGAGCTCTTTGATTGCTAATTGTTTGAGTGTTAGTATAACTTCTATATTATTACGAAATTGGGATGCAAATATTTCACTCATATATTTTTGTTAGGCTACCAAATTCATTTCTCATGGGATAGTTAAATTCATAACGGAATTTTGGCATATAGTTGGGAGGAAAGAGACATAAAACTTAAATGATATAATACCATGAGTGGTAATGGAACATTAGGAGAACTACATAATTCAAGGTTTATATGAAGGAAAATTTGTGATCATAGACATCAAGGATGAAGGAAAAACTTAGCATAATAACTTACAAGTGGTGTTGTTGTTTTGGTATCTAACTATGGTCATAAGCTAAAAAAACATATTCTAAATTGGGAAGATTAGCTAAAAATAGGTTGTTAACAGTCACATTATGTATCTTTTAAGGGAGTCTATTATTTCAAGTAATTTGGAAAAGACTATTCTTGGCCAGGAATTGCCTATGAGTTTGAGTATGAGTGAAGCATCGAGCAGATCTATTGAAGCATGGTGCCTTAGTGTATGAAAATGACAGTTTGTGTGTAGGATCCTCCCAGCCAAGAGGCTTGTATAAAATATTGTTGAAAATGATAAGGATACTAAAATCTAACAATAAACCCTTTTGGAATTGTCTATGGAATATGATTAATCTAAATATTGTAATTAAATATATGGGTTGGAGACTTGTTGGGTGATGTTATCAAACTTTGATCCACAATAACTTTTTTTGGAGAGAATGGAAGTTCACATATAATCCGAAAAGTCCTGCTACTTTACATGGAACCATTTAACAATATAATATGTCATATCATGCAAGGGTGAACATCAAGATATTTCATTGTCTTTCTCACTGCTTCTAATTTATCTCTTTATTATGTTGTGGTAATTTTCTTCCACTCGGAAACTTTGGTAGTTTTTGGGCCTTGGAATATCCAAGAGTTGCACTCGAAGACTAGAGGAGGATAAGGAATTGAGGAAATTCATTTTTGCAATTGCATGGGAAGGGATTTTAGAATTTGGAATAAGATTTATGAGCTTGAGTGCAAATTTTTATTTTGCTATCAGTATTGCTTTTATGTCATCATGCCTCATATGCTATTGTGAATTGGCTTCTTGTTAGTATGTACCATATTGACATGAGAACTAAAACAATAGAGTAAAATTTCCTTCTGGGAAATGGAATAGTGTAGTAGATACCAAAAAGAAGTCTTTACTAGATGCTACATCACTTGAGCTTTACGCTACTGGTAAGTAGGGTGAGGGTGTGAAATTTTGGCAAGTAAAAAAAAGAGACATTTAGATCCCATTGCAAAAAAGTTGCATTGGGAATTGTCTCTTTTCAGTAACAACTTCTACTTATCAAAGTTGATAACGAGGGGTGCCACAACATTAATTATGTTGAAATATGCAATTTTTTTTTGTCTGAAATTCATCGTGTAGTTGCATTTTTTTTTTAGATCTATGGCTATAAATGTAATTTTAAGGATTGGCATAATTCTTCACATAATTCTTTAAAGTGTGCTAGCTCAATGGAAGAGCATCTACCTTACAAGCAAGAGGTTGGTGGTTCAATTCCAATGTGCGCTAACATGAATCAATCAAAGATTTTGTGGTTTCTTTTTAATTAATTTTTTTTTTATATCGATTTATTTCAAAGGTGAGATATTTCTAGATTTATTGTTTTACATTGTCTCTAATGAGACGAAAGTGATCTTTAAATAAAAATTTTATCATCTCTAGAGAGACAATAGCAAGTATTAAATACATGTTGTCTCTACTCCGAGTGTTGTCTCTAGAGAGACAAAAATGAAATTGTCTCAAGAAACAAAAATGAAATTGTCTCCTAAGAGACAATAATGATTTTGTTATATATTGTCTTTATAGATACAATATTTTTTATAGATTCAATATTTTTTAAGACAATAATCTTTAAGACAATATTTTTTAAGACTGTAATATTTAAGACAATATTTTTTAAGACAATAATCTTTAAGACAATATTTTTAAAGGCGGTAATCTTTAAAACAATAATTTTTGAGAAACCGTCTTAAAAACAATACTTAAGACAATACACAAGTTTTTTTTGTCTTAAGTTAAGACAATCTACCCAAAAATTGTCTCAAATATTGTCTTAAAACCCTCATTTATCTAGTAGTGCATGATGACAACCACACTACACTGAGTTTTTTTTGTTTTGGGTTACAAGACTTTTGTAACCCCCTTGCCATTGATGTCAAAGGGGGAGGTAATTAGAGGAAGAAAGACACTTCTCAAAATGAAAGGGGGAGGAAAAATGTGTTGCCATCAATGCCAGAGGGGAAGATTGTTGGCAATATTGTGATTGTGGCAAATGTGTGGAAAGCAAAGGAGAAACACAAGGAGTAGCAAGGGATGCAGGAGGAGCAGCAAGAAAGGAGCAACAACAAGCCTGCATGGTAGCAATCAATTGTAAATAAACTTAGGTAGACATATGTTGTTATAGCTACAAATCAAGAAACAAAGGAGCAGCAAGCACATAGAACTCACAAGGAGCACCAAGCAGTAAGAGAAGGAAAAGGAGCATAAGGCGGAAGAGTTGTGATACATTAAATTTTTTTGATAATGTTGTAGAGGTTACTATATTAAAGAATTTTTTGAGATGTAAAATTTTTCATTAAGCTTAGTGTTGTGATGGGTTAATGAGAAATATTGGTATTTAATGCTTGCATTAGGTTGATTCATTTAATGATTACATGTGGCTAAAATTAATACTGGATGAAATATTTATTTTCGTTCTAACATTCAACCTTTTGGAAACTGATGAGTGGAAGGAAAAGAGTCAATCATATTAACTTCATATTCCTATGTGGGGTACAAACAACCAACAAACTATCTCTATAAAATATGTGATTTTGGAAGGCATAAGGGATGTTAGGGAATGGATGAATGTGTGGGAGCTGATTGAGTTATTATGCCTTAGTTATGTGGCACTTATGAAGCTAAAGCATATTTGAAGGGAAGAAGATGCAGAAATGAAGATGGAGATATGAAAAGTTTATGACTACTTGAACCAGTACATCGTTATTTCGTGTTTGCATAAGGGGTTGGTAGTCTCCTTTCAAGTTGAACCTTGATAAAAATCTAGTTAGAGTTGGTTGAGGTAGGAGCCTCTTATGGGTTGTGGCCTACAGAGAACATATGGAAGTTGGAGATTCATTTCATGTTCCAGCTTGCAGAAAATGGAGGTAACAGACTCTTGTAGGTTGAGGTCTACACAAAATCAAATATAATAAGGAGTAAGAGTTTGCCTTTGCATCACAACAATAATAAAACAATGGTTTTCTCACTTTATGGGTTTCCACATATATGTGATGTGTGTTGTTATTATGAGTACATGTATTTGGCTTGGTTTTCTTATTACTTGATCATATGCTAGTTATTATTTATTAAGATGCTCATGTTATGTATCAGTTAATTGGATAAATAAAAAGAATTTTAATATCCATCAAGTTTAATCAAATTTTCAACATTGTATTAATACAATAAAGAAAAACCAACATCATGTTTGTGAAAGTTTTAATTTTTAATAACAAATACTTTATTTCCGCATCAAATTATTCAATTTAACTTTGATATTTACATTTAAAATGTTTAATATACCAAATGCACGGTTCGTGATGCTTACTGTGGTTCTGTTAATTAGTGGTTGTTCTAATCATATATCTGGGTTAATGTCAAAAGGTTTTCTTTTCATTTTTTCTGCAACAATGAAAAACTCGGTAGATTAAATTTTACTTGTCAGCTATTAAAACCTATGTAATCATTAATAATACTTCAAAACAATTTTATTTTCTTCCCATATTTTCAGGCAGTATGCCGTGTTTATCTCATGTTTTGCCTAGCATAATTTAGTTAAAGGGTTGTTATTCAAATTTTCTCGAAGAAAGAGACGTTCCCTTACATTACTATAACTAAGAGAGATAAAAAGTGAAATTCGATTAGAATGAATATGTGATATTTTATTTTTGATATGCAAGGTTTAATCTTTAATTTTCCCTTTATTAGCTTACAAGTTGTCCAGATCCAGATATTAACCATCACAACATAGTACAATCAGGTGTAGATTTATCGATCCTCACTCACCTGTGGTTATCTCTTCCACTCTCTGACCGGCTTACAAATTTTAAAAAAAATAAAAAATATTAAGGCTTACAAATTAAAAAAAATTATTAAGCATCGTAACGCACAAGTTGAGAAGGCTTTATGAAGTCACAGACATCGATCCTCGAAAGAATTCTACAAACCTACATCCACGGTGAATTGAAATAGGTACGCCAATAATAAATATGGCCTTACGCCATATTGTTGTATGTTAATCGTTAGATGTATATGTGACGACATCAGACAGTATAGATATGATCACACACGATCATAAATGCTGCATACATAGCGTGAAAGAATAATTTGGAATGATTGAAATGAAATGAACGTCACTTGACATATGCTGCATTAATAGTGTGAAGGAATGATTTGGAGTGACTGAATTGAAAATGAACATAAATTGATAAGTCAGATTGCTAGAAGTACTTTGCTAAATCTTTTCTCAGTTCTAACTACAATATCTAACTAAACTATCTGCTAAGTATGTATGTAATACAATCACGATTCTCACAAGGCTATTTGGAGATGTGATACACCAATGTATTCAGTCCTTTCACTTAGTATATTTTTTAATTGGTAGTTTGGTTACTCATATAAATAAAATGAATATAAGTTTATTTTAATGAGCGATCTAACAAATGAAAATTTTGAAAATTAGTTTTTTATCTCTACAATTGCTTTATTTATCATTAATGTGTGTATATATATTTCATCTTTGATTGGGGGTTTAGATTCTATTGACTACGTAATGGTTGGTTTCTAAACAAAATTTATATATATATATATATATATATTAAAATTTATCATATATTAAATTTTTTGTTATTAATAATATTTATTAAATATTACATATAATTTTATATAAAGAGTTAAACTAATTGAGCATTTCTCTTATTAGGTAAATATTGATTTTATTTACTTTCATGGTAAGAATTGAATTATTTAATTGTTATATTTTTTATTTACTATTTTTTCTCCTTATATATGAGATTGAAATAAATTAATTAACGTGTACATTCAAACACTTTATTTATGTGTTATATTGAAATGATTTTAAACATATAAAAAATTTAATTTTTTTTTGGAAATATAAGACTTTTTTTTTGTCTTTTGTCTTTTTTTACCATGTCTCTTTTAGATTGGGCTGCAATATCAACAACTAAGAAGCAAACTCAACAATTAGGGAGCATGGTGAGATTGAGATTATTGATATTTTATGATGATTTTAACTAAAATCAACTGAATATTTATATATATTTTTTAATTATAAGGCACATTTCCTTTTAATTAGAGAATAATATAGGCTTCTTCATCATACTAGGTTGTAGAATGCAACTCTCGCATAATTAGTATTATCTCCTTTAATATGGATATTAGTATGGAAATGATCTATACAATAAGAATAGAATATGTAACAAGCATGCTCATAAAACTATGAGGGATCTCCTCTTTTCTATTCACATTATCTTTTTCTTAATTTCTATGTTGGGATCTTTATATGGTTTAGGAATATGCCCATATTATTTAAAAATAATACACATTGTGCATTTTTTTCTCTTAACTAGTCTCTTCCTTTTTAAATGGAATGTAGCAATCACCTAGCGATCAAAATTGTTTCACTATGTATAACTTTGCCTAGTTTTTGTAACTTTATTAGGACCTTAACCAAACTTTTCAAAAATGTTGAATATCTCCATTTTTCTTTAAATTAAAAAATATTTTCCTAATTTTCAAAAAATTTAGTTCTAATTTTCCATTCGCTGAGTGAACCTTGATGTGACATAATAAGACTAGAGGAGGGAAATTTAATTTTGGTATTTGTGAGTGTCTCACAAGTCATTTTAAAATTAAAAAAGGAATACCTTTTTAAAGCTCACAATTACAATCACATTGTTATACCTAAAATAGCTAGTGCTTGTCACAGGTCCTTTAAGTAAGTGAGGGCGAAGGTGTGTATGTAGTCTTGGTCAATTGTCTGTAGGTTAAATTATTTTATTTTAAAATTTATATGTCTTAGTTAATTTTAAAATTTTACACATTCAACTATGAGAAACAATAGGGGTATGGAGCAAGTGATGTGTGCAAAATAAAGGATGAGTGGAAGAGGGGTTGTGTGCTAGAGAAAGAATGAGCAGAGGGAACTTCATTCTGCATAGGTGAAATTATTTTAACCTCAAGTAGAAGCTTCAGATCATGGCTTCTCAAAAAAATAATCTTAAATCTACATCCTCACAATACTATGTTCTCCCCTATGTTCTAATATCACTTTCATCGTGTAAAAGAAACAATTGTGAAAATAAAATTATACAAATAATTGGGAAATCAAAGTTTTGTTGCAATCAACATGATAAATAATTCACACAATGGCAGTGGGAAACTTGAATGATCAAAGACTTGAATTGCTAAAATAGATAAACAAAAATATTAATAAAAACAACTCCTAAAACACAGTAATATATCTTACAAATGCTAGCTTTTTAGGTCTTTTATACAATCAATTTAGGCAATTCTTTCAACCTTATGACTTTCTTGGTCACTATACCACAAGAACCATATGAATCTCTATCTAAATGTAAATAATTCACATGCACCAAAGATTCATGAATTCACGAGAAGTCTAAAATTCATGAAATGAATTCTAGTTTTAACACATTTATATTAGGTTTATGCATGCTTCCCATTTGTTGGCCATTTTTTTCAAAGGTAGTTTTTTATTATTATCTAAATTTCACATTTATTCCTAGTTCATTCCTTTGATACCATGGCAATAGAGACGATTCTATTAGTGGTATCAGGCCTTAAGAAAATAGTTTTTAAAACACCCAAAGGAACCGAATGGCCAATCAAGTGGTATTACATAATCCAAGTAGTGGGCCCATATTGTAGATCAGGTCACTTGAAGGAGATAAATCCCTTCTCACTTTATGGTTCGATGTGCCTTATCCATCGTTGATCACATTACGGTGCTTTGGACTCCTCCATGTGTGCCTCACTTGTCTCAACTATAAACCCTAGTGTGCTTCTTTGCCTAAATTACAATGGGTTGTTATTTATTGATATTTTATTCAATTTGTAAAAACTATAAGTTAAGCTTTCATGACCAAACCACTATCCTATAACTTAAATGAAAATGAAAATTGATATTGAATTTTACCAAAATGTTAAATTAGATCCCAATGGGAGTATGAACAATAAAAGTACTGTATTTTTTTTAAATAAAAACAAATTCCATGCTTACACATAATTGTCGTGATGAGATTACATGTCACTAGTTTATTTTTTTGTATTATAAGCTTTTATATGTCACTGACATGCTACGGTGTCTCAAAAGCATTAACCACCAATCGAGTAGACTTGATTCAAGTATGCCTACATTTCTCTAGCAATTTTCTCCATGTCCACTGAAATATGAATTTCATAGTACTTGGGTATGCACATTGGAGGAAGTGGAACTTTGAATCATCTGCTTCTTCCTTTAACTTTTGAACAACGTTTTATGGGTCAAATGCGGTCATGAGATTGTTGAGAGTGGTTTTTTAATTTTAAGGGATTTCATTTGGACAAGTTCTAAGAAATATGTATTTCTGTTCCAAAATTACTTTGCGGGAGTTTCAGAAGTGCTAATGTCTCTTCTATATGTTCGTCTCTTTATGCACATTCAATTATCTAAATCAATAGTGAGATTCTCCCCACCACTATGTAGATATGGGATATTTTATTTGATATCGGATTCCAAAGGGCACATACTAGAACTCCATTCGAGATGATTTAATACATGATTTTAAAAACTATGGTGGAAAACTAGTTGTTTGAATGCATCCAATCCATTTGATATGAGTCTGTCTTCTTTCACTAGATGTGTTATGCATTAAATAATTGGTTTTTGGATACAAAGGGATTTAGTTGAAAAGATGTCAATTTGAGGTGGAACTTTGTGCAAACAAAATAGGGGAAATATTTTGGTAATATAGGTATTAATTTGTAGGTCTTGATGATAAGTGGTTACAATGCTCAATGCCATAAACACTGTGACATTAATTTGATACCCAAATATATTGTGCAGTGTAAATGTTCCATGGTGTGACCATTAAATTGAAAGTATTCACCATAACATAGGTTATTGGGTTATCAATTTTTGTTTCCTTACATTATGCACTCTTTAATAGATTGGTATTGTTAAAGGAATTAGGTTTCGATTCCTAGTTCGAGCTCAAAATGAACATAGAATCCTACCATTCATGTTTCTAGGAAACAAGTGAACTTCCTAAAGCTTTACTATATCACATTAATAGTAGGTTATATAGTTTATGAGTTTGGAATCTATAGAAAATATGAGAATGATATTTTCATTAATGCACTATAGAAAATCTATGATACCAATTTATGGAAAATCAACATGCATGTCCTTAGAGATCAACTAGAGATCAATGGGAAGTTAGATAACTCAAAATTTTATTTGGTAAATATTGGTTTACAAAGAGCTACATTGTTATGTGTTCATTGAGACCCTGCTATAATAGTTCCTTTAGCTAGTCACTATGTGAACTCGAACTATTCTTCCTCGTACAGATGGACATAGTTTCTTAGAAATGTCTGAGGAAACTAAAGTAAAAATTTTGAAGTTGCGTGTCAATGGAAGGAATATTCGTGAAAAAAAGATAAATGTAGAATTTGTAATTTTGGGATGAAGATGAAAAATTGAACTTTTTACAAAATCTAGTTGAAAACCCTAGTAAAGTTGTGAAGATTGAATTATGAGTGGCTAGTAAACTGCTAAAGCCACATTTTAAGGAAATGGTCTCTTTGTTGAGTGTTATTTCAGGATATCAAAATTACTTGGTTATGGATGAAAATATCCTTATGTGATTAAGGGAAGTAGTGAAAAATACTAATAAAATTAGGATTATTATTTTAGGTTATCTTGCTTAGAGTATTCATTTGCAGCTAAGCACCATCACATCTTCACATTTATTCAAACATGTCACATTGTTCATGCATCTTTCCTTACTTTGTTATTCAAAATATTTTGTTAGTAAGGGAATATTCACAAATCTTAAATACATGCATGGAAGAGTGAAGGAAGTTGATAAGTCGAGTAAAGTATTTTACGCTGGAGGATACAAGGTGGCTATGTCAAATTTCCATATTGTTTCTTGTTTCACATTTAAGAAAAATTGCTTGATAAAGCCCCCAAAGGAATTCCAAATGATTTCAGGAAGATTTTACAGTTAACAAAAGAAATTGGTATAGGGAACTAGTATCTTTTTTAGAAGTACAGCATGATAAGAATCTATGGGTTCAAATGATCTAGGTGGCTCTAGAAAGGCGATTTTCTTTTTTTTGTATTTCATCAAAACTAGAACTAAAACATTGAGCTCAACTTCTTGATTCCAATTGCGGAAATGACACCCAAATCCGACTTCCTATGCTCAAGATATTTGTAGTCAAGTTTTGGTCAACTTGGTTGCCTTAGCTAAATTTAGCTGAGTGCTAGTTAAAGATGGAGGTTCACCAAATTTGAAGGTTTGACTAAATTTTTTAGTAATTAACGGTGAAATAATTTGGCGCCTATTGGCGGTAAAAAATGGTCAATTTTTCGCGTCTTTAATTTTCTTGGTTACCCTAAAAATCCAGCAGGATGGCTACACCAATTTGTTTTTCTTTTAATTAAAGAAATATTAAAGGTGGGGTGGTCTGCCACCATCCCCACTAACCTCGCTTGTGGCCTATTATGATATATATATATATATAACAATGGGCAACAACCATGTACTATAATGGGGGCTATTAGGAATTGAACCCACCAGACCGTATTGGTCGATCTGTCGAAATGAGCGACCCCATATAATAGTGAACATTATAACACATTGGACAACCATATACCCATAAAAAAGTGCCAAAATTAATACCTCTGTGTCAGCCAGAGGGGAGACCCATTTTGTTTTACCCTAGGACCTCCCATAGTTATTGCGCCTTAAAAACTATGCCACCCAATGGGCCAATGGAATAGTTATTATAAATTTTGCCCATAAAAAATATATATACTCCTTTATTTACTACTGAGGGGGAGACATAACGAAGGACTGAGCTGCAGAACCGAGAGTGGATTTTCTCCCAAGAGGAGTGGGAATTTTGAGGGAATATTTTAGGGAATATTGTTTATAAAGAAAGTTTAAGGAATATTTAGATTCCCTTGGGGAAAAATTTCTAAGGTGTACAATTTTTTCCAAGTTTATACTCAAATGAATCAATTTTTTGCCAATAGTATGATGGTTGAGTCCATTTTCTAATATCAGCAGTGTATTTCTTTCCCTCGTCCAAAAGAGAAACTTTTGAGTAATCTAAAAGATTCTTGGGAAGCCCAAATTTTACCAAGGCAAAATGGTGTCGTATTTACACTCATATTTCATGGTTTTTCACAAGGAATGTGATGGAACATGTTTCTTCTTCATCTGAGTAGTAGATTTTCAGTTCATCCCCACACTTGGAGGAGAGATTTTATGAGTGATAGTTCTTTGTAGGAAAACATCTCATGGAGAGACATGCCACTCTAGATAAGGTAGTTCATCCTTGTATTGATAGATATTACATCATGTACTCAACATCTTACAACAAATAATGAAGCAACCTATCCACTCTTGACAACGATCCTAGGGATGTAGCCCACACTCGATGAACTCTGTTATCATATCATGTTTTTATGGTTGTTCATGATTATTGCATTTTGTTTCTTGTTGGTTTGATGAAATTGTTTATAATATGCATTTCTCATGATTTCACATGAAAATAAGTGTCAGTAAAAGGTCCTGTATAATGGGGATTTTTGTTTCAAAGCACTCATGAAAATTTATCGAATCAAGTGGTAGTAGACCATTCTAACCTTTTCACTAGGGATTCTAAATTTACAATGTAACAAGAAGGGAAATGGAGAAAATATATATATATATATATATATATATATATAAAAGGCATTCCATAAGATGGAAAACATGGTAGATATATTGTTTGCAGATTATGAGGAGAAAAGAGAAAAAGAGGAAAAAGAGAGAGAGAGCATAGGATGATACTCCATCTCCATCTTCCGGTTAATATTATTATTCTTCATCTTCTTTTCATCATTCAAATGAGGAGATCAGTCAGATCCTTCAAGTAGAGAATGATGAATTGAGGAGACTAGAACAAGAAGAAGAAAAGGAGAAGTAGATATTTCAACTTCAATTACGAGCCATGGAAGAGGGATTGGAAAAGTTGAAGTGCAATGAATGCTTAGTGAAGCCATCATCACTTGTTTCAAAATCAACAACTAAGGTAAAAAGTGTTGATAGTTATTTTGTTTCATTTTCAAGTGATGTTATTTTTGTTGGAAGCATTGAGGTACCCATTTCAGAAACTGACATGAGACTCCTTACCAACATGGGATATAAAGGATGAGGAATTGGTGTTAATGACCAAGGAATGACTCATCCATTTGAGGTTGTAAAAAAGCCTTAATTTCCAGGATTATGGTACATTGAAGGACAATGTTCAAAGGAAGTAGAAGAAAGGGGTTATTTACCCAAAGAATCCAAGACATTTTTGAAACCAATAAGGAAAGAGGATGTTGAAAACACATCACAATATTCTCGTGACTGTGATCATTTTAGAGGAAGAGCTAAGGAATGTTATTCTACCCTGATTTTCACCAGAGACAACTAAGAAAGGTATAAAACATTTTCAAATTCAAATTTTCCTTTTGGTTACAAGAATATTGTTAAATATGTACAAAAGGGGTGGCATAGAAGACCATGTACTTTTTCTGGCTTTTATAACCATGTTGTTGCCAAGTGTTGGAAAAGAATGGCAGCAAGGAAGAGGATAAGACATGAAGGCCCTCTTCCACATCAAGAAAGGAAAAAGGTTTGGAAATTCTAGAGGAAGAAGAACTTTTGTAGTTGCTACAATAATGGTGGAAATTAGAGAGCCACATACTGGGAGCTCCATCCAGATCAACGACTGAAAGAGGACTGGAAAGAACATGTGAAGGAACTAGTTAATGAATTTGATCATTAAGAGAAGTGGTTACGGGAAGAAGACCCCACTAACCTAGTTGGGTAAGAAATGGGGATTTATAGATAGTTGGCCATGACGACATTTTTTAAATCGCACATTGTGAAATGATTGTAAAATTGATGAAGTGTTTTCCATCACTTATGAAAACAACATGTTGATATTTTTAACACTTCTTGTTGATATCTAGGGTATTGTTTTATGATATGATTTTGATGTAAAGCTGAGAAAAGAGTTTGTTATAAAATCTTGGAAAGTATGGGGTTTCATTGGGTCATGTATGGTCATGTAAAATAACATGTATTTTGCAAGTTTTACTACAGGTTTACATACAATAGGAGTGACGGCTCATTATTTATAGCTACAAAGTACAAAGATGAAGGAGAAGGAAGGCTGGCATCTTAGGGAACTCGTAGTGAAGATAAGGGTGTATAGTATATTGTAGAATGTGTTTATTCTTTTAGAGGACCAAAAGATCCTTAGTGAGGAGGAATGATCTAGGTGGCTCCAAAAAGGCTCAAAAATCAAAATCTTTAGATTTTATCGAAACTAGAGCCAAAACATACATCTGATCATCCTAATTTGAATATTGTAAACAACACTCAAATATGACTTCATATGTTTAAGATACTTGCAGTCAAATTTTTGGTCAACTTGGCCCCACTAGCTAAATTTACCAAAGTCCCAGTTAAGGATGGAGGTTCACCAAATTTGGAGTTTTGGCTAAATTTGGAAGAAACTGCTAATTTTAGTGATAGTTAAAGAAGTGACAATTTGGAACAAGCTCGCGGTTAGAAGTGGTCAATTTCCACCTCTTTAATTTTTCTGGTTACCCCTAAAAATCCATCGGGATGGTTATGCCAATTTGTTTTTTTTTTTTAATTAAAAAAATCTTAAAAGAGGGTTGGTAGGCCACAACCCCCACCAACTCCTCTCATGGCCTATTATTATATATGTAAAACAATGGCCAATGACCATGTTTTATAATTGGGGTTCAACAAGAGTCGAAACCGCCTGACCATATTGGTCGACCCACCCAAATAGATGGCCCCATATAACGACCACCCATTATAACACATTCAACAACTATATATCACCAAAAAAATGCCAAAATTAATACCTCTCCGCTAAGCACATGGTTTTGACCTTGAGACCTCCCCTAACTATTGCACCTTAAAATAATTCGCTAGTCAATGGGCCAACGACCTAGTTATTGTAAATTATTGCCATAAAAAATAAATAAACTCAATTTTTTTATAGCAAGTGGAAGATAGAAAAGAGGAATGAGTTGGAGAACCGAGAGTAAAATCACACTTAGGCGACGCACTTAGGCGACGCACAAATATCAAGGTAACCTCAAAGGGAATATTCTAGGAAATATTCTTTATGAAGAATCTTTGAGGAATATTTAGATTCCCTAGGGGTAGAATTTTTGAGGTGTAAGAATTATGTCAACTTTATACTCAAATGAACCAATTTTTCACTAGGAGTATGATGGTGCAATGCATTTTCCAATTTGAGTAGCATATCTTTTTTCCTTGTCCAAAAGAGAATCTTGTGATGAATGTAAAATATTCCCAAGGAGACCAAATTTTACCAAGACAAGAAGGGCACTTGTTTATACTTAGATTTTATGGTTTTTCACATGGAACACGATGGCACATGTCATTTATTCATTAGAGTAGGAAATGTCTAGGTCATCCCAGACTTTGATGAGATATTTTATGAGTGAGAGTTCTTTGTAGGAGAACGTCTTGTGGAGAGACATCCCACTCTAGATAAGGGTGTTCATCCTTGTATTGACATAGATTACATCATGTACTCATCCACTTATAGCAACTAATGAAGTGGCATCCCCACTCTTGATAGTGGGTCCAAAGGCGTAGTCCACACTAGGTGAACTATGTTATCATATCACATGTTTATGGTTGTACATGATTATTGAATCTTCTTGTTTCATACTTGTTTCTTGAAATTGTTTAGAATACACATTTCTCATGATTTATCCTGCAAGTATGTGTTTGTAAAAGGTAATCTATAATGGAGTTTTTTTTTTAAATCTCTCATGAAAAATTCTCAGATCATTGAAGGTCAATGATAATATTTTCCAAAATTTCTTAGCCCACAACTTTTCTCTTTAGAAGTAGTAATACAAAGGCTATATGTTGATGATATTCACTTTATGTCTATAAGTAAAAAGTTAATTATTGCAATGTCATTTGAAACTTTATCTTTTCTGATTAGAAATATTCATCCTTTGGAAATCATTTAAAATGATTTGATTTCATATGATTGGAAAAGGCTTATGCTATGAAATACAAATGATTTCATAATATTTTTTATTTATTAAAAAAGGGCTGGTTTATCTAATTATATCCATATTTCTAACCCTATGGTTGAAAAATGGTGAATAATGATATATGCCTTGTATCTTAAAAATTTATAGTTGAGAGATTAGAGGTGGACATTTAGTTAGTTAAAGAAAATTCCATGAACAACACAAGGTGAGCAATGTCAACTATTGTATGGGTGTTAAATGCTCTAGAGAATGCTTTGTTTATGGATTCCAACTATAAGCAACTACCACCTACAATAATGGTAGATGATACAAATTTCAGTGGGCATGGTTGCATTCTTCATAATAAACAAGAAGACGATGAAGATAATATTTTCCAAAAGAATAATGAAGAATTATCAAATAAGGTACAAGGTTTGCTGAAAAGTGCAACCTAAGGAATCTACAGGTCCAACTTTGATAATTTCCATGAATGTAAATGATAACAAGTTTACACGAGCTAAGGATAAATAAATAATGAATATTTTTCACAAGATCATAGGTTACAAATGAATCAACAAGTGAAGCAACGACTTCTAGTGAAGGTCCTAGGTTCCTATCATCTACTAATTTTGATTAGAATACATCTAACTTAACTATCATTCACACAAAGATCATGTCTAGTATAGAGCTCATTGGTTATAGAACTACTTCAATTGATGTTGATTTTAGTGAAGTGCCCGATACATATATAGTGGAATGGCATAAGAAAATAGAAGAGGTTTCAAAATGGCTAATAGAGTCTATTATTGATAACAAAAGATTGTAGACTCTATTAACCAGATTTGAAGTATAGTTGAATAATGCTAATGTAGTTGTCAAGAGAACTTAAAATAACATTAAATATTTGGAAAATAAGATATTTAGTATATTAGGATTTCCAAAGGGTGGCATTTTTACGAAACAATTATTGGAATTAAAGGATAAAAAGAATAGTGACCTAAAAGAAGCTCTAAATTCTTCTAACTGTGATCTTTTATATTTAGTTAGAACATGTCCAGATAAAGAATATTAAGTAAATAAAGTGCAAGGGATACAAAGAACCGTCAATATAAAATATGTGCAGGTTACAGATTTAGAGAAATAGGTTTCTAAGAAGAATAAAGAAATTGTGGAAAGGGGAGAAGGGTATTAGAGTAAAATAGGTTGCTAAAAAATGAATGTTGATTTTCTTCTTCAATGAGGAATAGTGCGTAATATTCATTTTAAGTTATATGAATAAAAATTGATGAATTAAAACAAAAAAATTAAAAATGAGAAATAGGAAATGGAACAAATGGAGGAGAGTTTATTATATGAAATTAAACATATGGATGAGACCATTGAAGGGATGAAGTTGGTGTTAAATGAAAAAAAAAATATTTGTATTCATTTCAAACATATATACAAAATATTAAATTAGGAAGAGTCACACATATTGATGAAAAAAATAAAATATGGGAAATGATTAATGAAAGATTCGATAGGATTAGACCTTCGGTGAACATTCTACTTCACTTTGAAACATTTGTGATTTATAATTCTCAGATGGCCATGAAGGACGTTATTGTTGTAATGGATGTAATACTGGAGGAATTTAAGCATATTATTAGTTGTTTAAATTGAATTGAAGTGGAATTTATTAAATTGTTTTATTTTTCCTCACAAAGATGATTTTATTCTATTTGTTTTACCACTAAAGGAAAGGAAGAAGGCGATGCGGAAAACAAATGTTGAAATCCTTAAAGGTAACAGGATCATAACATAATTTAAAGAATAGTGGATTTATATTAAAATGCTTCATATGCCATCATTTTGGATTGATTCATATTGGTTTATATCATAGGATATATTTTAGGTACTGTCAAAGAGGCTCAAGAAAGTCAGGACTAGACTTTAACTAATAATGAAGAAGCTGGGAAATTACTGGTAAACTCTCTTTTCATGGATTTTAATGTATTGGATATTTTAGATAAAATTATTCAATAGTTTCCAACTACTCCTTGTCATCTTCATTTTGAGCTTGGTGTTTCCTTTTTAAAAGTCAAGAAACAACCATGGTCACTACTAGCTGAATGGGGCCAATTTATGAAGCTGAAAAGATATTTTACTTAGTAGGATCTCCTTCCGCCAATAATATAAGGTACTAAATTGGTTTAACCTTTGCAGCATTAATCAAGGAATTCGTAGAGGTATTATAAGAGGAAGAGTTTCGAGTTTTTAAAAGGCCTTAGAAGAAAAGCATTTAGGTTACATAATGCTTCAATGTTAGTACTTAAGCGAGATGACAAACAAAATTTTCTAAATGATAATCAAAGCATAGAAATATATGTCAAAATTGGTTTGTATTTTTTGGAGTATCCCATGTAGTTTTTTAATTAAAGGAAAGGAAAGTTTCTGGAATTTTTCAGGATGACCTTAATAAAGCTTTTGTATTAGTAGAATCTTGTTTATATTTATAGCATGATTTTATTATATGAAATTATGATTCATGATATTTTTATGGGAATGTTAGTTTATTTATTTATTTTAAGATCCACATTGGTTTAGAATCAACCCAGGATTTGTTGAATGATTTTTTTGTGCGTTGTAGTTATATTGATAGCTGATTTTGTATGACTTGATTTTATGTTTTGTTGTCAATACATATACATGCTAGTGATTAATAATATGAGTGGATGATATCTAGAAGGTGTGGGACTTTAAAAAGGTGTAAGAAAGTATAATTTGGATCATTACACATGAATAGTTAGTATATAATACAAATAATGAATAACATATAGAAATATTACTTGAATTTGAGAAGGTAATATGAAAATTGTAATCACTAGTTCTATTCTTTGTGTTAGAAGGTTCATTGATGAGTTTTTTATCATGCATTTTTTTAACATACACATTTCCCGTGCATGTTCAACTACTTTTATAGAGGAATTTTACAAAAACAAGTTGTTCGCAATGATGTCTTGGGTCATCATTCTGTTGTTTGCATCACATTAATAGTTTCTTCTCTAGGGTATACAGTGGTCATTCTGCTAGTTTCATGACGTGAGGGTTATTTTCTCGAAGCTATGTGGCAGTGCATGACATAGCTTATTTGTGGTTTCTCATCAAATTAAGATGGTGGAGAATATTCTCGCAGTTGTGAGCTAGGTGCGAGAGTGAGGCATTGACATATAAGCTCATTTTGAATGTATGCGCAAAATGTGCAACGTGTTTGTTAGGTAAGCAATGTCTCTTTCCTTTTGTACGATAGTGCTTAAAGAGTTCACATAATATACACTACAATGCTATAGTAGTGATGTCTAAATCTCAAAATGTCGATAATATTAGTGGTTAAAACATCATATAATATACGTTACATCCCTATAACAATGAGCATTGAAATTGATAATGTGGATAATAAACTCGAAATTTTGTGATGTTGTGTCATGGAGGTAAATATATTAGAAGTTGTATTTCTACAATGATTTTAGAACATTTTTTATGAGACTGTAATTAAATCAAGAGAGGTAGACATCAGAGGAAATTCAACCTAAAAGTGGTCTACTAAGGAAAAATAATAAAATAAGAGATTTGAATTTTGTAGGGAAAACAAGAAAACTAATTTTTTAATTGCATTTTTGGCTTATATCCATATAGGTTTACTCAAATTTCAAATAAAGACACTTGTTGGATGTGGAATTAAATTCCACCTCCAATGAGTAGCCATTATTCATACTTTTGAGAAGAGCCACATTGATACAAATTGAAGGTACATTAAAAAAGCATCTTGTTCACACATTTTCTTAATTCATCTTGAAATTTTATCAATGTGGGCCTTCTTAAAAGTATCCGTAATTGGTACTCATTGGATGTGGAATTTAATTTCGCAACCAAGGAGTGTCTACATTTCAAATTTGAGCAAAGCTACAAGGAGAAGCCAAAAACACAATTAAAAATGTAATTTTTTTTTTCCCTCCAAAATATTTACATGTACCCATTTTTAAATCTAAAGGATTTTGATTGGTTTACATATTATGACATGGAAATTACATGAAAATTTCATAGGCACTTTTAGGCTAAAATTTCCTCGAATGTTACTTTTCGAGGGTGCTTGTTGTGAAAGATTCCCTTGAAAATGGTCACCTAGGTTATTTTTTTGCTAACTTAGGAGGTGTTTAATAAAAAGGTGCATAACTATAATATTTGAAAATTTTTGGCGTAATTCTTTCACTATTTTGAAGAACTAAGTGGCTAGAGGTGTGTCTTCTTCTCCCAACTCCACATACAATTATCCTCCCTCTACAGAAGGTTGGTTTGAGGCTTCTTCCATATTATCTTATTATATTTTCTCTCTTTTGTACCTTATTAATAAGAAAAAAAAAACCCATTATTTTTACATACGTTCGATAATATATCATAATATAATCATTTTTTTTATGGCTGTGGTTTTCCCTTAGACCTAGCTTTGCGACCTACAAATCTCATACGAACTGTAACATACCCTATTTCCATCCTAATTTTTTGTCTTCCATTTTTGGATAGTGATATATTCATTTGTTTTCTTTAATGAACCCATGAATTCTTATTTAACATGTATATGATTGGTGTATATCACACCCATGGTTCTTGTTCTCATACATTAACAACACATAATAAATTTGAAGAACCTCTTATTATTTTTCATTATCTATGAAGACTCCTGATCTATTTGGTTTCTTTCCATCAATTATTAAAATTTTATTTTGGTTTCATAGCGAAACCTTCGTCATTCAAATTTACCATACACAATTATAGGTATATACATAACCCATAACCTATAGTCCAACATTGAGAGCTTACATATATTTATTGGTATTAGTCGCATGATTTTTAGGTCAACACATTACATTATGGAGTTTCCTATGTGGGATATTTTCATGGCTCATGAGCTCAACATGGCAGGCAACACCCACTTGGGATGTGGAAAAGCCTCCACTTAGCTTGGCCCATACACTCTTCACATGGCTCTTATACCACTTGTATCAACGGTGATGAATTCATCTCGCTACATCAATGGTGGGGATTCTTTCTTAGGAACCCTACCCATATTTTAACCTTGAGTGCTTGATTGAGGGTTCATTTTTCTTTTTTGACTATGGTGGAGCGTTACTACATTGTTTTTCCATCTACAACATTTTTTCCATTTCAATTTGATTTCTATAATATGTTGATTCAAGTCGCTCTATCGAGCTCTCATACTAATGGTTCCTTTCGCAATGGAGGATTTTCTCTTTTTGCCACTTAGGTATAAGGTAACCTTTCCTTCCTCATTTTACTTATACATTTTACAACTATGTGTTTTGTTTGTTCATGCAATAACTTGGTATCTAGTGTCACTAGTAGGGTATCAGGCACCATAACTACTTCGATGAGCAGTATATGTAACTCATCTTTGGACTAAGCCACACATGAAACCTTTTTTCCATTCTATTATTCTCATAGTAAATTCCTTATTTTTTTACTAATAGTTTCTTATGAATTACCTTCCACTCACCAGAATTCTTCTAAAATTTCTTGCATAAGGATTTCTCTATGTCTTAGGGTTTCAATTTCTTACTATGTATAGTTATGTTGTAGAAGGTTATTAGTATATATAACACTATGCTGACCCGCCATTCCATATGGTGACTAGGGTTTGATATATTTCCATGCAGTATCATTTTAAATTTAAATTTTAGAACGCATATACTAGGTTTACTTCTTTTACTCGTTCTTTAATTTGTTGAGTGTATAAAGAATAAGGGCTTAATTTATAGAGGAAGAGTTATAGGTTTTCACTTTACTAAGTCCTTCCTGTATAAGGACCTTAATAATTTTGATATGTTATCATTTTTTGGTTTCTCTTCTTCTACATATTGTTTCAGTTTGACACTCACCCTCAAGGTTTTCGTTTGGGCACATGGTTCCATTTGTACCCATTCACCTCAAGAGGTAATTATTTCATTATGTTTACTTATTTTCCCACTTTGATTTCACAAGGGTTTTCTTGTATGTTTTAATTATAATTCCAATTGAGTATGTGGATTGTAGGTAAAACAAGTATCCTTGCATTATTATCATAAATCTTTCATTTTTTCTATGTTCAACATTAATGAGTGATGTCACATGCTCTCTTTCAAATGGACCTCATACTAACTCCCCTCTCTTTTCTCTTTGCTGCGATGTTCATACTATGCGAAATCACTAGTCAAGCCTTAACTAGGGTTTATATACTGCTCGACGGTTCCATTGTATTCTTTCTGAATGGTTTTCTTTTTATCCTCTCATGGGTTGTAGATATTGGTTGCTATTAAGGTTGGTCCCAATCCTTAGGTGTGACTATATGAACATATTTGTAAATTATGTTTTGTTAATGAATATAAACCTCCTATGACTATTTACCACTCTTGGAGTTTTGTATTAAGAATTTCAGTTGTATGGAAAACTAGTATTATTGTTATAAATTTTCCATGGTCTTGCAATTCTAATTCTTATAAGATATAGAGCATTTAAGTGTTGGGTCCATAGTTGTCAAAGCTATGGTTTATAATATTTCTTTTTTCCTCTATTATCATTACGCATATAATTTCATAAAGGACTAGTGTTGATTTAATTTATTTGGCTTTTTCTATTGTGCTCCATGTGGTTTCCTCTTGCGCACTTGTTGGTATAATTGATTTATAGCCTTTTACCCATATATGTATATATATATATATATATATATATATATGTATATGTATATGTATATGTATATGTATATGTATATGTATATGTATATGTATATGTATATGTATATGTATATGTATATGTATATGTATGTATGTATGGTACTAGTTTACACTAATTTCTTATGTAGGAAGGGTACTGGTTCGACCCAGGTCCTTATTAAATTGTTCTTTAATTTCTTTGTATTTTTTCTTATTGTTATATATATATATATATATATATATATATATATATATATATATATATATATATAGATAGATAGATATATAGATATATAATTTACCAGTTTAACTACATTGGCATCTCTCATAGTAGTAATTATATTAGTAATGAGATTGTCTTTTGGATTAATCACACAATTAGGATTTGGTTGATGTTTTAAAACATCTAATGTGTTTCATCCTCAGGAAAAAGGTGAAAAAATCAATTTATCTGAATGTTTAAATAACACATATGCATTTTGTTCCAGAGTTAGTTGGTGGGAATTAACCGTTACGAATTAGTTATTGAATTTCTTTATTTATTATTATTTTTATTAATAAAATAACATTTAATTAAATTAAATCAACTTAATAATGAGTTTAATACTTTTGAAAAATTTGTTTAAAAATAAGATTAGTATTATTCAACAATAAAAAATCGGAGAATATTTTATAGTATAGTAAAATAGGATTACATAATACTAATACTAATACTACTACTACTACTACTACTACTACTACTACTAATAATAATAATAAATAATTAATATAAAAATAAAAGGTAAAAAAAAATTAAAAATTATATAAAATAAAATAAAGGGATTTTTTTATTACTTTTAATCAAGAAGAGAGGGAAGCTATCTAACTCCTACTTAATTTCCAACCATCATCCATGTTAACATTAATTTTATGTTTCTCAATTTCAATGGTGCCTCTTAGCTTCCTATGATGGAGTGGTCAACCCTTGCGATCACTTCCACCATAGGAAGCTAAGAAAGGCCATTGCGATTAAGAAGAAAGCAATTAATCTTAAGAGATACGATGGTTTGAAATTAAGTAAAATCTATATCCCTTCCCTCTCTTCTTGATTAAAAATAAAAAATTCCCCTTTATTTTTTATTTTTTTATATCTTTTGTTTTTATATTAATTATTATTATTATTATTATTATTATTTTATTTTTTATTTTTTATTATTATTTTATTTTTTTATTTTTTATTATTATTTTATTTTAATTTATTTATTTATTTATCTATTTTTAATACTCTTTGATTTCCCTAATAAAATATTCTCCGATATTTTATTGTTGAATAATATTAGTATTGTTTTTAAATTAATTCAACAACTAGCATCCTAACAGCTAATTCATAACGATTAATTCTCAAGGGCTAAATCTAAAATGAGATGCACCTTTGTTATTTAAACATTTAGATATATTTATTTTTTTCACCTTTTTTATGAAAATGAACCACATTAAATGATTTAAAATGTTAACTAAATCTTAACGATGTGATTAATGTGAAAAACAATCTCATTATGATTATGGATCAAGAAAATTTCATGCATTATGTTATGCTTGATAGATATAGATCATTCCATCTTCTCATAACTCATTCGTTCCAGAGTGAACATTACTACTACTACTCAAGAAAATTATATGTCTTGCTTTCTTATGAGAACTATGTCGGTTCGTTCTAGTATAGATGCACCTCCTATCCACAATTTTGATTTATTTACTTCTCGACTAGTTTAAAATAATATATAGTCTAATGTAATTTCTTTAATATTCCATGTATCCTTATCGAATTCTTAGATAATATATAATTTTCAATGTATTGGTTATCTCTATTTCATTTTAATATCAATTTGTTCTTTCTCCATATATAATAGATGTGATAGTTCTGCTAAATTAATAGTGAACTCATATGGTAATATTAAATATAATTGTCCTCCATTAGTAAATATCGATCAAGGACATACACTTTAGAATATTTAATCTATGAACTGCATGATTTGTTTGACAGAAATATGTATGTAAATCTCATATACTCTACTGCTATTTTAGGTTCACACATCAAGCTAGTCTTACAAATAGAGTAAGTAGATTTTAGCTTTTTAGTTACAATATAATCTTCCTCTAACACCTTTGATTCCTTTTTCCACCGTTAATATGAAAAAATATCATTATTATTTTATAAAGAGAGAATAATTTAATTGAAAGTGTACTTAAATAATAATACAAAATAATACACCACTATCATTTTCCTACATTTATTCTATCAGTACTAATATAATATTTCTCTACAATAACACTCGAATCTTCTCGATACTTTTTCATTCCATTCACTTTCAGTATTTCTCAAGACTACAAATCTTATATACAATTTCTCAAATTCACAACTTAGACCTGCATGCCAGAAATGTTAGGAACATGAACATAACTTTCTAATTCGCAATTTTAACTACCAAATCAATCTCTTTCTGCAAATTTCTTTAATAATAACAATACATATTAAGCACATAAATTCTTCACATTCTGAAACTTCTACTAATTGAAAATCAAAGAAAAACAAATAGATTAGGACATAAATTTCTATCTAATCATAATAGATTTCTTCATAATTATTCAAGAATTGAGCATGTTCCACCCAACTATGAACTTCCTCTTCCATTTCACCCTCAGCTAAGATTTATTTGTCTATTAGAATCAATGACCTCTTAGACTCATAGGTGGTTTTCTTTTATCACTTTATTCCTGACATATATTTAGGCTTTAAGCTCCACCAACCTTTTTTCCTGAACCTTTTCTTTGAGTTATTTTAAAAAATATATAATTTTGTTTTTCTTTAAAGCTTGTCTTTCTCTCCACCGATTCTTTATTCCAAACCACTTAGTATTTACCTCCAAGTAAGTGATTAACATAGTCTTTCTCCCTGGCATTAGGTTAATTTTACCTCTTTTTAATTATTTTCTCTTAAGGATTTTTAGGAGACTTTGGAAGGTCCACCATGTGGACTTGACCACCACAACGTTTTCCTAAGCAAGCATGGATTCTTCTAACTCTAGTTGTTTTATCCTAAATGATTCCAAGAAATGTATTTATTAACATAACTAAAATAATAATTACATCAACATATAAATCTTCAACATGGTTACATAGTAATTCAGTCTAAATATAGTTCATATCTAAAATTAATAACTATCTAAAAGCAAAAACACAAAGGTCTTACAAAATAAATCCTTGATAAAATTCCTTGATGAAAAGTGTATAAAATAAGTTAAAAAGATGGAGCGCTCGTTAAACAGCACTATTATAAAGATATATCACTGAATGTATAGGCCCTGGTACTTGGAATTCAGTCCTAAAATTGTAGTGAAGGAATGAACTGTAAATATATATATACATATATGTATTTATATGTATTAATAAGGTAGGTCTTAATTCTTATTTCCAACACAGTTGGTCTTGTACTGACGGGGCTGGGCGGATTAGGACTTAGAGAATCGATATTAGTCCTCATTACAGTGATCCACTGGATGTTTAGACTGTGTGTCTCTCTATATATATGCATGTGAGTGGCTATGATATATACAAAATATTAATGATTAGTTAATTGAATAAAAAAGGCTAATTTCGTTCCAAAACTCTCTGAAGGAAACAAAGCATTTCCAAACAGTAATGCAAAAATGATGAAGATATATATAAAAATAAATAAGAACATTGAATAAGAATTTATAGAAAACTATTATTGCAAATAATCAAGAAAACAAGAACTGTCCAAAAATGATTCTTTATTATAGTAGAAACTGTTGAGAGAATTACAAGCTAAGTTGGTAACTAAAAAATGTGTACAGTATTTTTTCGATAAGTAATAAAAGATTTTTTTTCCATGCGAATTAATCTTTCAAGGTTGAAATGAAAATCCGTGAAGCATAATGTCAATCATAACTTAAATAATGGGATAATATTTGTAGAAAGTGTCATACACAAAAGAAATAAGATTGTAACTCCTTCAAGGCCCTTTTAGGACTATGGAAATTGAACTAGCATTTGCACCAGAGGTTGCAAAGAAAATGCCGTAAGGCAATAAAAAAAAAAGAACTAATAGCTTGAAGTGCCTTGTAAAATAAATACAATCTCTACACAACATTATAATGCAATGTTTCAAAATTATATATTTACAAGATCAGAGATCATTCATTACTAAATCATTATATCAAAATAGCCTTAAATAATACGCTGACATTACTAAATTGTTATATCAAAATAACCTTAAATAATACACTCATAGAGAATAAAAACTTAATAATCCCAGGTACCTTCCATAAACAGAATCGTTATATGGCGTACTCTCGAATAATTAAAAAAAACATAAAATATAAACCCAAGCTTATACACCTACTCATGAATAATTTAAAAATCCAGAAAATACGAACCCATGTTTACACAGAAAATACAAACCCATGTTTACACGTGAAGAAATGAGATAATCATGCATATCTTCCATCATTATTTTTAGAGCAATAGCAGTTGTTTTGAGATACTATTTCCCTTTTTAAAACTTATTAATTCACTTATTTATTACAATTATTATAATCATTAGAAAATATAAACATGGTTTTTAGGGATCTATGCCCAATTATAACTTGTACATATAAAAATCGATAATAATTTGAGTTCTCTTCTTTGTAGACTACTTTTCACTGAAAAGTGATACAAGTATTGCTTATGTTAGATATAACATGTCATAAGCTTTGGTTTATAATAATTTGAACTCCCATCTTGCAGCAGCCTAGAAGTGTCTTCCCTCATTAAAAGAGAAGAGATATCTAAATGGTAGCTCCCACAGAAGTGGCAAGACGTTTGGTTCCTGAAACAAATACATTGATACATTGAGTTCGTCGCAAAACCTTTAACTCTATGTTGTTTCATTTAGAGACATACTATTAAGTGGATGCTATTAAGTGGATGGGATCATACTTCATACGATACTCTTACTCTTGGTTCTGTTTTCCAATTTTTTCACACACAGTTATAATCCAATTCAGGTTGTGTAGGTTGTTTAGTTTGTATTAGTAAAAAGGTAAATATTAAGTACATTGTAATAAATTAATGATTGATTTACTATTTTATTTGGGCTAGTAAAACTTAGAGTAAATAGTGATAAAGTGTTCTATTAAAATATTGCACTATGTAAATCTCACTCTCACCCTCCATTATGTAAAGTTCACTAATTAACTCTGTCAGCAAAATTCTAGCCATTTGCCATGTCCTTCATAATCTATACCAAATATGATTAGTTCTAAAGATAAATTAATACGAAATTTCTATTGATAGAGACAACCAAATAATTGTTGATTTATTAAAATCCATGAAACCAAGATAACCAGGGCAAGCCCAGTCCAAGTACCTTCCATAAAAACGCTGCACTCCATACCATATCCTGCAATAGGAAACAAATTACACGAAAACGCTGCACTCCATACCATATCCTACAATAGAAAAAAAATTACACAATAGAAATCTGATATTTGTCAACAAATTTAACAAACTCCCAAATCTATAAAATCGTGATTAATGTTGCATTATGAAGTGGACTCTGTAGTTTGAAAGGACATCTGATCCTGACCATGACAGAGACATATAACAACTTTGGCTTCCCTTTCTATGGGAACCCATCTGCAAGTAAATAACTTCACTCCTAAGGAATTGATAATGAATTCTTGCATATGGATTTAATTTAAACAACATTAGTCATGGAAATCTATGAGCATTAGGAAATTTAGTTTAAAGAACATCAATTATTTGTGATTATTATGGTAGTTTTCCGTTATTCACCTCTTCATATCTGACATGCTCCCCTGACATGTCGAGAGGCACCTGAAAAGAAAATCCAGTAGATTGAGAGATTGTTTTACAAAAGTTCTCCACTACTATCAACCGGATATTTTTTCAAATGTAAGGCTGACCATCAGAGAAAATTGACAAAAACTCAAGGCTAAAACGTCATGCATGAACAAAAATTCCATTTATAAAAAATTGACTTTTCTTAGTTTCTTATCTAGAACTAAACTTATTGGAAACAACCTAAGAAATACAATAATACTTATAATTCTTATTATGGAGTCAAATCTTAAATTAATTTATCTTAAACCATAAATGGAAACAACTTTATAAAAATAGCAATAGCTTTGATGCTTATTATGAAATCAATCTTAAATTAATTTTCAAACCTTGGCATGTGATAAAGAATACTCTCCCCACCCACCAAGGTTGGAATTTGGATTTGTTTTTACTTGTCATGCAATTTTTTTTTGACGTTTTGGGTTCTTATGCTCTCTTCAAAAATGTTATGTTCAAAATTTTTTCCGTCAAGAGAGATGTTTTTACAATGAAAGACCCTTCACCAATAATGTTTTGATTAAAAAATTACCCTTAAATAACATAATTATGTTAATTTTTTCACATAATTACCATAAGGAATAAAACAAAAAGACCATAATAAACAAATGACTTATTAAATCTTGAATCTTGGTTTGAAATTGCATGGAACACTTACAATAAAAATTTTGGAACTTGAAATCAAATGTCCTTGCCCTGAACATGCCATAGCATTTGTATATATGAGATATGACTAAGAATATCTTATGTGACATATAAGATGACAAACATAGTAAAACTATTTTATGTTATCAATAAAAACTCGAAAGTAGATGAATTAATATGATTTATGTTATGATTTATTTAATCTAATATGTACTAGTGGATATAAAGATAAAGTACATTTTACCTTATATATTTTAGCATTGCTTTAGATCATGTGATATACACTAATGTTAATAAGATTGAATGCATAGTATTTGAACCTTTAAACATTAAAATACTAAAATTATAATAATTGGACATTGTAGATCTCTTAACATCATATTATATTATTTCCTCCATTATTACATTCGCAGAGATCAAAACACTTATAAGTATTAAATCTGGAAAATCAAATCCTCCATTTTATTTATCACCAAAATGTAGTGAAATCAATATATATAAACAAAAAAAAAACTTCTTATCCACGAAATGACTTTTTTTCATGGTTTTTTTTGTTAATTTTAATTGAAATTTGGAAGAGATTTTTAAGTTTTAGAGTACTAAATCCAATTACACATTCATAAAAAACAAAAAACAAAAAATCACAATCTTACTTGAAATTATATGACATAGTGCAAAAAGCTCTTTCATGTATAAATTAAAGTCCAACAAAAAATCACGATCTTACTTGAAAATTATATGAGGTAGTGCAAATAGCCCTTTCATATATAAATTAAAGTGCACCTTTCTTATCTACAATTTAAAAGAAAATAAATTCTCCTCCATTTTATTTATCACCAAAATGTAGTGAAATCAATATATATAAACAAAAAAAAAAAACTTATTATCCACAAAATGACTTTTTTTCATGGTTTTTTTTGTTAATTTTAATTGAAATTTGGAAGAGATTTTTAAGTTTTAGAGTACTAAATCCACTTACACATTCATTAAAAAAAAAAAAACAAAAAATCACAATCTTACTTGAAATTATATGACATAGTGCAAAAAGCTCTTTCATGTATAAATTAAATTCCAACAAAAAATCACGATCTTACTCGAAAATTATATGAGGTAGTGTAAATAGCCGTTTCATATATAAATTAAAGTGCACCTTTCTTATCTACAATTTAAAAGAAAATAAATTCTCTTATAATAAATTCAATTATAATCATAATTATTTTTTAATATAAATATTAAATTTTTAGTACATAATTTCAAATAAAAGTCAATAAATATTATTATATTAATTAAAAACACTATTTTCATAATTATTTATATAAATATTTTAATTTAATGTATTCAAAATTGAGATTATGCTTTAAATCTTGCTAGATTAGCAACACCAACATGAAAATCTTGCTTGAAATACATCTCCACACATTCAAGTATTCATTACTACTTGCAAATACCAATACTACGTTCAAATAAATCGCATTAATCTTAAACCCAAGATACCCAATTTACAAAAAAATTGAGATACATCTCCACACACTCAAGTATTCATTACTACTTGCAAATACTAATACTACGTTCAAATAAATCGCATTAGTCTTAAACCCAAGATACTCGATTTACAAAAAAATAAAAATTAATGCCTAAAACATGACATCATATGCATTTACATGGTCATTGATTTTTTTCCAATGAATTGCTCCGGTTGACTATTTGCATGGGCCATTATAAAGCTGTATTTATATGGTGAATATCTTTAATGTGTGAGTCGTCCGTCTTCCGTTTCCGTTTGGGCACGATAAATTTTTTTTAAGCCCATTGTAGTTTATTACAGGGATGTTAACTCTGAAACCCGGGTCAGAAACTTCTAGTTCAAGTAAGGTATTATTCTTCAGTTTTTTGATCTAATGGGGAATCTCTTGTCCACTCTAAGCCTTCTACTTCAAGTTTTCAGCTAGGGAAAATAATTCATTCACGAAGGATTTTTTGTTTGTAGTGAACTAGGGCAATTTTCTAGGGTTTCCATCATTCTTTCATGTCAGCAGTATTGTAGGCTAATGTAGATAAAATTCCCAATAAACAGTGCTATTCAATAAACTATTCAGTGCAAGCTGTAAATTTGTAATTTAACCAATCAACTCGATACAACCCAATTCCAACAGTCCAACACGAATCCCTTTATTTATCCAACATTTCAACAATGACAGACTAATACATGAATGGGTAATTACAATTCTAAAATCCACAGTAAATAATATTATCCAATCAACAACCGGAAATCCAAGCACAGTATTGTATTTAGCAACAGTTCTAACGCTTCAACAGAATTTGACTAGTAGGCAAGATTCAAGTGACCCGAACCCTATCATACTAATCCATAACCTGTGATTCCTTATAGAAGAGATATCCGAGTGGCTGCAGGATGAAGCCCTAATTCTGATTACAGAGAGCTGGCAATCAAACTCTTCCCCTAAATCGACCTCCGAATTAACTCAGTAACTCCTCTGAATTAGCCCAGTAACTCCTCTGATTTAGCCACAATGCTAATATGATTGGTTCACGCAATATCAATCTATTATAGGCTTGATCTGTCTCTTCACTGACCTCAGAAAATTGATCATCGTCCAGGCTCAGGAAACCCTCGGATTAATGCTGAAGGATTCTCCTTGTCCACCAAAAATAGGGCGGATGTACCAACCTGAAATTTCAGCCCTGTGGCCCTTGCAGTCTCTGCAGCCTCTGTGACTTCCGAAATCTGTCTACTACTTGAAAAGGCAAGGTGGGCAGCCTTGATAAATTTTCTACAGTATTTAGAACAAAACAAAAATCCCTGTCATATTTAGAACAAAACAAAAATCCCTGTCATAAATACTTGCATTGATTGAGTTGAAGTAATATATTTTGTGCTCATATGTTGTATGACCAGGGAAACTGAAAACCCCATATCTGGAATTGGTGACGATATGAAAGTGGTGAAGATAAAGATACATAAACATAATCTTTAACATAAAAGAACATTTCTGTAACGCAATATTTACACATACTACTCAGTGAAGCAGAGAGACAATGAAGCCCTAACTCTTGTTACAGAGAGCTGGCAATCAAACTCTGCCCCTAAATCGACCTCTGAATTAACTCAATAACTCCTCTGAATTAGCCCAGTAACTCCTCTGATTCAGCCACAGTGCTAATGTTATTGCTTCACGCAATATCAATCTATTACAGGCTTGATCTGTCTCTTCACTAACCTCAGAAAATTGATCCTCGTCCAGGCTCAGGAAACCCTCAGATTAATGCTGAAGGATTCTCGTTGTCCACCAAAAATAGGGCGGCTGTACCTACCTGAAATTTTCAGCCCTGTGGCCCTTGCAGTCTCTACAGCCTCTGCGACTTCCGAAATCCGTCTACTACTTGAAAATGCAAGGTGGGCAGCCTTGAAGTATTCCTGGGCAGAAATCCCATGCACAAGGCTACCCATGCAGGGAAGAAAGACATGAAGAGTCTCTGGAAAGAGTCTCATCGCCAGCGGAAGAGTCTCATCGCCAACAGGCCAGGCCTAGCCTTTCATGGCCCATTACCATGGAGAAAAACCATTTTTCTATGAAAAAACAAATTAAACCAACTGCAGAAAACACTCCAATCATCTAACACACAGAATCAATGGCTCAAGATCGCACACGTCACATTTTAGAGATGTCTTTCTCAGAGGGAACGCCTTACGGCGTAAACATACAAACACAAGAAAACTTCGGAAACCCTTCACTGGTCATAGATGTAGATTATAAAAACCCCAAATCTAATTAACATACAAACACAACGAAACTTGACAGAACCTCCGTTGGTCATAAACGTAAGTACGATGGAACACCACAAAAGGCTTCCTCGTCCATAGTCCAAATCAGGTCTGGAAAACACAATCGTACTGTGTACGTATTGGAGCAAATGAGTTTAGGTCGTCCGAAACAGAAAATTACAAAAAACACACAATACAATGTACGAACCTGTAGTCCTCTGTTTCAAATAATTGATCACGATTATACGAACATGTAGTGCTCTGTTTCGAAATTGTAACCATATAGCTTTAATTGATCACCATTAGACGAATATGTAGTGCTCTGTTTCGAAATTGTAACCATATAGCTTTTGTTGTGAGGACTAACTGTGATTGGGTGTGAGGAGAGACGGATATTGATAAGAAATTGCTCAGAACTTCAAATGTATGAAGAAAAGTAGACAGAAATAAATGTTATCCATAGTTGTAGAAAAATAATTATAAACAATATTTCCAAAGAAGTGATCAGCATTTCAAATGTGAGAACAAAATTATCTATAAATCCTATACATGGTTGCAAGAAAAAATTATAAACAAAACTTTAAAAAAAGGATCGAAGGACAAGCTTTGCTTAAGAATGTTAAAATAATTCAAATTGACAGAAGTCACTTGCTTACCTCTGTAAACGCAATCATCCTGTTAGATATTCTACAGTTTCGACAGCGATTCTGCATGCGGAAAGAACTGAAAAGAATCATTTTAAACTTAATGCCCAGGGATACGAATTACCTCCAGCCATTGG